>VXBX01008464.1:1128554-1141494 GCA_013400415.1 Scytalopus superciliaris
AAAAAAAAGAATATTTTTAAAATCTTCAACTGAAGTGAAAATGTGAGTAGAGCAAGAGAGATGAGTAGGCAGAAGGATATTTGCCATCTCTCCTTTGTGCTCTCCTCTACTGTTAGCAAAAGCCTCTGATGTATTATCATCATATTATCTTCCATTGTTTTTAATAGGGTTTTTTATGAGTAAGGAATTTATGGCTGTATGCAAATATTCTGGGAAGCTAGCAGCAAAAGAAAGTGCTGTTTACACTGAAATTCATGTACTGACTAAAAAGCATTAACAATAGCAATTAACAACATTGGAGATTGTGCTGTTTCCATCTATATTTTGCAATATACAGCAAATGATAGTCACTCAGCAATACATTAATCTGCTAATGTTCTTCAGTTAAAATATAGAAGTTCTATTTATTTTAAAACATTTCTATCAAAGTAGTCCAAATCCCCAAATCCTCTCTGATAACTAATGATAGATCATTAAGAATATGAGAGTTCACTCCCAGACCCAAGAAAAATATTACTTCCCCAGGAGGAGTTCCAAAAACAACTCAAGAGAGGCATTTTGGATTTTCTGTTATTCCACATGGGAAGAAAGGAACATTTGTATGTAAATGGGACCCACTGCCTGGGTACCACCTTCATGTTTGTAGGGCAGAGGCAGAAAGAGAGAGAAAGGGGTGAGGGGTGGTGAGGGAAACAAGGAAACAGAGCTAGAGAGAGGAGCTGCACCTCTCATCCTCTTTTATCTAAAAAACACAAGGTAGAGGCATGTGGAGGATGGTCTTATATGTCTTTTCTCTCCAGTTCAAACAAATATACTCATCAGCTGAACACATTATTCAGCAACAGTGAAACTCTGCACCCTAGGATTTCTAGGGAGAAAAACCAAACTGTACAAACGTACTTTTCTTATTTTTAAATCATCAGTTCTAAGGAAAATCTCTCTATTTCTAAAGAGCAATCAAAGTATTCTATAAATCTGTGAGAATCTTGGCATCTCTCTCTCCAACAGTTTATGCACTTGCCTCATCTCTACCTATAGAGCAGTATCCAGGTGGATAATAGGGTCTTCATATCTTTTCCCAAGTGACCTTGCAGGTACCATTAACCTAAATGAGATTAGTCACTGGAGCTGTGCACACTTGCTTTTAGCAGATGCAGCCCCAGCAGCAGCACTTCTCAATAAAAAGAGCTTGTTGAAGAGAGCAAGCGTGGTTTTGGAAGTTTTGAAGATGATCATAAGGACATATGGTATCTGAATTTCTGAATATGCCAGAAACAGCCTGGCATAAGGACACATATCAAAAACAGGAAAAAGCCACTGTGAAGAACGCACAGTTTCATGTTCATTTTTATAATGCACTGCAAGTGTTTACACAGAAGCCTCTCATCCACGAAAGCAAAGTTTATTACTATCAGTCACAGAAACAGCAAACAAAAATGCTGAGATTTTATGTACAGTGCTTCAGTCTGAGGGTTTTACCACTTCTGTAGGCAGCAGTAGTTATTTTACTGGCAAATGATGTCATTGGGAATATGTTGATCATTTGGCTGTATTGTAACATTCATAAAATATCAGCATCCCAGCTGAGTAACAGCCAGAACAACAAGACAATAGGGCAGCTTTTCTTTTGCAGGTATTTAAAAGTTTATGTTGGGGTACCATTTGCCACCTTTCGTGTGGAACAGGACAATCATCTATGAATGAAGTTCTGAGGTTACTGTTAAGGCAAAATCCAGCTATCAGGAAAAACAGATTTTATTTAACAGATTCCATATGCCCAGTACCTTTGTTGGGTAAAGAAGGTGCTGTGGACACAACTGTACTTTGTGTACTTTGAATAAATTTAAGAAAAACGTTTAAAAAAATAATTAAAAAAAAAAAAAAAAAGCAAGCTTAAATTACTATCTTCCTAAAATCAGTTGCAGAGGACAGGAGTTACCCAAACCTCTCCTATGGTGAGTGAAGAGAGACACCTTCAGAAAGCAGTGGAACTACCTGAAGGCCTGAATTATACTTTTATGATGTCTGGCTTTTCCTTTTGTGTGCAAGAAGAGTCTTTCCTGAAACATCTATGCTAGGTATAGAAGGTTGGGATTAATCTAGGACTTTGTTCTTGAAATAACTCCACAAGCAAGGTCTTACAAAAATCCCAGGATGTGAATTGATATGACAGTTGGTGTCACATTAGTCTGGGGTTTAAAGCACCACCTGAAAGTGACAATGCAGGATTAAATATATTCCTTTAAAGGAACAGTAGGCACAAGTAACTGTGATGACAGCTTATATCAGAATGCACAATCATGGGGCTGGATGGTAATATGAACTCTTGTTCTCTTTCTCTGTGGCTTGCAGAGTATTTAATTATTCTATGTAAAGTGAAATAGCTCCAGTAGAATGGAGAGTAAGATGAAAATCAATCCTGTAAGTCCTTAATGGTAGGGTAGGTTCAAATGTTGACAGGCAGAGGAAGAAACTGAAATTAGAACTGCTAGAAATGGATCAGTTATCTGATCAGCTCAATTAGGTGAGAGCTTCTTTCTGAAAACACCTATAGAATCACTTCAAAAAAGGGACATTTCTTTGGGAATTCAGATAGGTTCTGGCTTTCCTTTTAACTATGGGAAAATATGTTAGTAATATCTTTTATAATCTATAAAATTTGCAAACATAAAATAAGAAGAAGTGTCATACAGTGTCCAAATAAGTCACAACTCCAACAGATTTAGTTATCTCTGAGGGCAGTGGTTGAGCTGCCAAATGTTTGATAAGTACCAATGCATTTCCAGTTTGTGCTGCAGACCTGTGCATGTCAATATTTGGCTCTGTAGGGGATGGTCTCTCTTTCAAGAGGAAGTTACATTTTTGTTTGCCACAAGCAGGTAGGGACTGTTTGAAGATTATCTACGAAAACCAGTAACAGCATAGTCAGTGCTTTCCTAATCATCAGATGTTGCCATAAAGACATAGAAGGGAGAAGAACAGACGTCTCTGAGCTGCCAGCAGGATATCTCCAGGCTGGCTGTTCTCCTGGTTCCTCCCCACAGTTCTGAGAGGTGCCTGCTGGCACTGCTGGGGTGGTATCTACTTCCCAATTTATCTGACAGGTGGTTAGCTATTAACATGAATAAAAGTTGTGACCTGTCTGCCACTTTCAATAACTCAAGTGCTATATCCCCAATCTGTCATGTCCTTGGCAGCCCTTTTGTTTATTAGGAAATGCATTATTCATTAGGAAAATTTGTTAGCAAAATGTGCCTTAATTTTCATCATTTTGACTGTAATCCACTATTACCCCTTTAATGGCATTTTGCTTTGCTGTACCCTGGCTGTTTCAAGAACTAGATGGTGACTTGGCTGATACACCAGTACATGGCAACATGAAGGAGGAGGGCACTTTGTCACATGTGTGTGCAAGTTCTTCAAGATGAGTAGAGATAAAATATGTTCTACAACTAACTCCTTTCACAATGGTGAGGTGGGTGGGTGGAAAAATGGAGGAGACAAATAACTGTACAGTATAGCCAAATTAATCCTGTTTGCTTAAATCTGAAGGAAAAATTGCACCTTTGGGAGTTTAGAGATGCACTGTGAGTCACACACAGCTCTCTTTGCTGAGGCTGCTTACTCATTTCTCCTTACCCAAAACGGTGCCTTCTCCCTCCTTCCTTTCATTTCTAACAAGGAATAAGGACTTCCAGGGTTTCACACGACCAAAAATACCCTGTGTTTATACTCTGTTTGCTATATAGAATTTAGTCTTAAAATTTTTAAAGACTTAATAAAGACACTGGTTGTGACAACAGCAGCAGTCCTTGAACCAGATACCAACCCTTCATCCTTTCTGGAACCAATAAAAGCTCCTAAATAAATATAGTGAGCACAGATCAGGTTTCCATGAATTAGCATTGGGGCAGCCATACTACCCTCATGTTGGCTTGGAAATTTCTTATGTAAATTGCATTGCAATGCTTATAACACCTGTTATTATGGCAGGATTTATCCAGGTTAATAAAACAGTAAAGCCCCTAATAAGATATCTACTATAATGCTGGAAAAGGAAATTACCATTATAAAATTTCATCAAATGGACGTGATAGAAATTAGGAAGCAACTTTTACATACTGGAGATAGGATAGTAAACAAAGATATGTATGCAAGGCTGATCCTGCTCTGTGTGGGATCAGATGAGGCGTAACGACTTGGTGGTTAAAGTTATTTCCACCAAAGTTTCCTTTCCAACCAGCTATCTGTCTTTCACGCCATTCACATCACTTTTTTTTAACCTCAAAGTTCACCCTTTGGATTGATAAGTCTGGCTACCTAAGGGTCTTGGAAGGGGAGTAATTTGTTGAAACCATCTTCCTGACAGTTTTTGAAATAGTCTTTTATACAGGTGAACTCTGTACACTGTACATTTTTCACTCCTGTGCTGTCCATTTGTTTGCTCCTGTTTTCCAAGCTTTGTGTGTCTTTGCAAAGAGAGTGTCAGAGACTAATGGCAGAAGTCCTTGCTAATTACTGCTAAAACTCCCATGTCTAAAGTCACCTAAGGCACACAGAACTTATGGGACATGAGTCAAATTAAAAGGTAAATCTGCCAGACCCTAATTGAGGGGCTATTTTTTTTCTGCAGGCTTTGCTGTGCCTTTAGCTGAATTCTGGAGGACAGAATTTCCAGTGGCTGTGCAAACTGTCACACTGAGAAAGATCATCTGTTGCACTCCAGTCTTCAGCTCCACAAAATAGCAGCCCATTTTTCATGACTGCAGCTTTGTGTTGGCTGCACTGGCGAGATGTTCTTCTGGCACATTATTCAGGAAGATGTTACTGGACAGGTGCTTAAAGAATTTTGAGGTTAAATTCAGAGTTAAAGGAAGAGAGAGAGGCAGAAACTTTCTCATATCAGCTGTGTAAAGAACCCAAAATCTCATTTGACATTAGATGAATGGAAAAAGAAGAAAGGATGTAGGATAGAAATGCAGTCCTCAAGTATTGTTCCTGCTCTGCTTAAGCACTGTAAATGCATGTCAATTGTCAATTAACCCTGCCTGTTTAAATACAGAGATGGGCAGATGACTCTCCTTTAATTTCTGCTTTTTTTTTCTAGTTCAATTTCAGAAGCTGATTTTCGATGTATGAACATAATGGGAACTACACCGAGACAAACCAAAGGTCTTTCTCACCCAATGTCCCAGCTCCAGAAGCAGCTGACACAGCGCAGACACACAGCAAAGCTTGCCCAGATATTTTTCAGCCTCAAATGATTTTAGCTCAGACGTGTCTTGTGATAGGGTTCCACTGCATTCGATAAACTTACATCATTTTTTCTTCCACATTCTTTTACCTGTTGTCTTTAACTTCCATTGGAATGTTCAGCTTTCCTTTGGATGCTGTAATTTCCCACCCTGTGCAGTGACTGGGACAGTTGTCGAAAGCAAGAGCATGGCTTCGACCTCCCCTTTTTTGTGGGAGCAGAGAATCTAGTTCTGCATGGGGGATGAAGCTGCACCTTTTCCCCAAGTCAACCTTGGCTGCATTTTAAGAAATGAGCCTTTAACAGAGGGACAAAAGAAGACAACAGTGGAAAGGTGACTGAAGATCAGATTACAGGTATAAATAAAGAATTATTAAGTACCAAAAACACGTGAAGGAAATTGCTTCTAAAGTTACCAGATGGCAACAGCTGTAAGTTACTTTTCAGCAGTCCTGCCAAGAGCTGAAGTGAATACAACATAGTACAATATCATCTGTAGGAAAACACGAAACCAGAGAATTCCTGCCATAATTGTTCCATGATTCAGCAATTCACCCAGCTAAGTGCTCCCAATCACACATAAACTCCAATAAATCTGAGAAGAGCTTCACACACATGCCATATGTTAGGACGGATGCAAAACCCCAAGGATCTTTGGAAAGCTCACAACGCCTATGCAGAATTCAAGAAGGAAAAGAGTGAATACAAATGTGCAATATCTGTTTTTAAGAGGCAGGGCGTGGGGAGTAGGTTTTTTAAGTTCACGATTAACTTGCAGCAAGCAAATGCATTACTCTTCTTCCCCAGGATTGCCATAAAGTCAGTGGAGCAGCTGCCTAATCCATGGGCAGAGACAAAATAGGAAACTTGGAAAACGAGACAGGTTAATACTTCAGATTTGTGTAACCAATACCTGGGGGCCAATGGCCACAGGCACTCAGGGGAACACTTTCCTCTCAACACACAGTACTCTGCACACAGAGCAGCTCACAAAACCTGGGGCCAAATCCAAACCTGAGTTACACTTTGTGATTCATCACTTTGGGCTCCTTTGGGTCACTCTATTTACAGTGGCATCCTCACTGTTTAATACCTGCTTGGATTCAGACAGTAGATGAGCTTTAGCTTAAGACAAGAGTTGTTAATTCACATATTTCTTCACACATAAAGGCTGATATATGTCTTTGTGCATTTATGTACAAGATAATGCAGCTAACAAGTATTCAGAATGTGCATAAAACTGCAGAGGGGGATAGTAGATGATTTTAAACTCCTTTTTAATAATTACAATTAAGCATACAACTATATTATGATATACAGTGTATTATTTCCCTGTTTTTCTCTTTCCTCAGTTTTTACAAAAGCTTAAGGGGATAATTGTTC
Source organism: Scytalopus superciliaris (assembly GCA_013400415.1). NCBI lineage: Eukaryota > Metazoa > Chordata > Aves > Passeriformes > Rhinocryptidae > Scytalopus > Scytalopus superciliaris. The sequence goes on from VXBX01008464.1 coordinate 1,135,192, forward strand.
TTCAGTGCATGTATTAAATGTTACCAGCAGTTTGTTTTTGAGACTATTCATTCCCTGCAGAGTCTTCAACACCAGATTTTTTTTTTAAGAGCAATATAAAATAATTATAAATTCCCTATGTAATTAAGTTCATTATAGCAATACTCTCAGCTGAGTTAGTCCACTGTTAGCCATCTTGTTTTTCATGTTCCAGGTTCTGAATTTTACTTAAATTCTTTTCTGAGAGAAGGGGCAGCTTTTCTTTTCTCAGAGTTCTGCATGGAATAACAGATGAAGAAAGCACATTCATCATTAGCTACTGGTTTCAGAGGAAACATTTTAACTGCAGACCTCTGATGACAATTCACACCTTCATATAGTAAGTGCAATTCTGCTGAAAACTAGTTTTATTTTTTCTGATTCTCCTTTTCTCATCCCTTTACAAGTGGCCATGAGACTCCAAGGGGATGCTGATCAACAACTTGAAAATCATTGATGGTCCAAACCCCTGTTCCTGTTTTTTGGACTCCTCACTACTTCTCCTAATATTTTCAAGACCCAAACTCTGGTTGCACCTTAATTTCACTGACAACAGGAAAAAGGAATATTCATGGCAGTGTTTGAAGCACCAGCATTTTTAAAGCCCTGTTGGAAATGCAACAACTTTCCTTTATTAATAACTAAATCCAGCCACAAGGAAGAACGTTCTGACTTCAAAATTGCCAACCGTGTAACCTTCTCAGCAGGAATTTTAGCAAAGACACACACAGTGAAACCCAGGAAAGTAAGAGGTGCTGTATAATGAGAACACTCTCACTGGCCTTCAGATTGCAAGGTAAGACATCGGACTCTTGGCTATTTAGAAGCAATTAACCTTTTTTTGTGAATACTGCAGTTGGTGCAACCTGTTCTTGCCATGTTTCACACAACTCCAAGGGGCAGAGAGGGCTGGGCAGTGACCTGTCTTTAACAGCATGTGGTCTTTAATGCAACCTCTTGAAGTATTATGCATTACCCTTTGTCCATATTTTCTTTTGTGAGAAATGGAAATGCATATAAACACAAGACAGGGTCTGCAACCACCACAAGAGCACCAGAAAAGGGTCAGCAAAGGGAGTCAGCCTGCTGGGCCCAGATCTCTGTTTCATTTAAATAAAGCAGCTGAGCCCTCCAGCTATTACGACCTGATGTTATTCAGAATCTGCCAAAACAAGAAAAGGGAAATAATCCAAACTGGAATTAAAAGACTAGATGCAATCAGGCATCACTGCTCTGATTTTTACCAAAAAACTACCTTTTAAGTTATGATTTGGACACAATCTAGCTGCCACTCATCAATCTACTGCTTTTCTGAATTCCCTGCACACAGAGAATCATGTGAGATAGAGGGGAAAAAAAAGGCAACATAAAGAAATAAAGCAAAATCTGGGCTTTCATTCAAAGAGCTGCAGTTAGGCAAAGCCCTGGCCAAAGACATGATTTAATTCTGACATTGTCATACTGCCAGAAAGAAAGAGAAGCTAAAGGGCATAATATGGAGCCAGAGATTACCACTAAACTGACATTTTCTTGAATTAAGATGGATTAAATTTTTAAGCAGAAGAACTATTATTGCAGTAGAACTGATAGAAAATATAACTCTCAAATTAGGCAGAGATTCCAGAGTGACGGGACTGCTTGAACCAAATTTCAAGTGCAGGACTTAAATCATGTTTGTGAAAATTTAGGCCATTTATAAAAACATCAGTTGATATTGTGATACAAGTCATCCATCTCTTGTTCTATTTAGTAACCACTACCCTGTCCATTTTCAATCAGAGGTGGTGCACTTGTCAGGAATCAAAATGCTATGTCTTTCTCTGAAAACAAAAGAAAATGAGGGACTATTTATACCTCTAAGGACCCTAAAAGACAAGGAAAAATGGCATTTATGGGCATCATTAAGCACAGACATTTTGCCGTCAGTGCTGAACAGGCCATCACTGACACAGCAGAATCAGTCTGTCTTTCTGCCTGTTGGAGAACAGTGTCATAGTGATCAGAGCACAGATGAATTCTCTTTATCTGTGTGCTCAGACAGTTGTCTGGGTGCAAGTTCTAAGATAAATGCAGTTTATAGTGTTCCAGACACACAAAGCAGTATTATGGTGTGTGGTTGAGTGACTACTAGAACAGGCATCTTGCATCCTTCAAAATAGAAGCTCCTCTTGACAACAGATATTCATCCCATTAACCTGTTTTCAAGAGGAAAGTTCACTGAGGTCTGGATTTTCAGGGTTAGATTTAAAATGGGATGTGGGCAGAACTGATGCATCTAAATGTGAATTTCTAAGCCAGGAATTTTTCATCCAGCTGCTACCCAGTGCTGGAAATGCCTAAGTTCTCCAGGAGAATTTCCTCTTAAACTTTCATTTCTTTCTTTGAATGCCCAGAACTGCTGAGATTTGAGTTCTGTACCTACGTCCCACCTAAGCCCATCAAAATACCAAACCAGGCTTTTTGCTTTGGCAAAGTCATGCAAAGGAGTCAAAATTCAGAGGCACCTTTAAAAACACTTGGAAAAGCCAGCAGTGACTATTTCTTCTAAAATGTGGTGATACATTTGGCATGGCTGTGTTTACATGGGTGAGGGCACCACCACTCTGGAGTTCCTAGGGGCAAAACAAAATGCCAGTGAAAACTATTCAAGCAACTGAGATGGCAGTGACAGCCTAAAAAAAAAAAAAAGGCAAAAAACTGAAATGGCTTGTTTTAATCAGAAAAAAAAAATGTAGTTTTTAGATTTTTGCAGTTAATGGTTCTAAGATTTCTATTCAACATACCTGAAACTAAAGTGTTTCTCTTACGGGAATAAAATGTTTCAGTGACCTGGGATAAAATTCCTCCAACCGTTTCTCTTGCAAACAACATGATTTATGTTTAGAAGGCATGCAAAATAAAACTAGATTTTCAATACTAAGTCAATACTGAGTTGGTTTATTTTCTACCATTTTCATTATCTGGTCCTAAAAGAACTATATAAATGTTAGAGGTGTGAGAAGTACCTTTAATTTATATTAGTGGGAAGAGTTTACTACAGCAAATATGATTTGAGTGCCTCAGACACTTTTAATGATCAGCTGTTTAGCTCAGAAGATTGACTGTGGCTGCTGTAGATTGCTCCTGCTCAACATTAATACCTCCTTCCTCTGCTCCTTTCCTGAATTCTCCACATACCCATCCATCTTTCACTTGCAGGGGAGCCTTACACTAATTACACTTCTCAAAGCATTAAGAAGATAGAGATGGATTTATCGAGTGAGCAGGTTTCAGGAAGAAATGATTGGGAATGTCTCAGAGTTGTCGATTTTTTTCCAATTATTAAGAGTGTGTGATCAATTTGTTTCTCAGAACGTGCAGGTTAGAATTCTCTGACATATTTTATAGGACATTGCAATGTTGTTGCCATCCTTTTCAATAAAAAGTACAAGAAAAAAAAAGTATGTAAAAATGTCTTTTAAAATGTGAATAAAAAAGTCACAACATAAATAAAAATGTTATAATAAAAAACAGTATCATAATAAAAAAAATGTATTGTGACACTTGTCTGACTGCCTTCAGCAAAGCACAAATGCAGATAAAATGGAATTTTCCCATCTTAATTATACAGATTTAGAATTTGATTTATTTCTTATATCCCCTGAACAGAGAAGCATCATTGATTTACCACTATGCCACTGTTTGTAATACTTGGACCACAGTATCTAAGTCACATAAGTATCCTAAATCCTGTAAAGGACACATCTTTTCAGAAATTAATTATTAGTCTCTTGGGAAAAAAATACCACAAAAACCCAAATGTTTGTGATAGTGCTCCTAAACACTTGTTATATCACAGGTATGAGAATTAGGTGACTATTTTATCCCTTGCAGTAAAATTATCCTCAGAAGTAGAACAATACCTCGAAAACTGTCTGAGTATTTGACATTTCTCTTTTTTTTAAACTTCAAAGCAGCCAAGTTTGGCACTGTTTGTGCTGTGAGCCTGAACACCCAGGCCATGGAGCTGAGGTGACCAGGAAAGCAGAATCTGCCAAAGGTAGAAGTAAAAAGGGATGTGAAATAGAAAAGATACTTTAAATTAAAAGTCTTGATCGCTTCTCTGAAAGCAAATCAAATCCAGTTATAATCAGCTATGTAATTAAATACCTGTATGTATAAAAATAGTAATATCTGTGTATCTAAATAGCACCCCTATGCTTAGGTATCAATCAGTTCACCTGAGATTTAATAGATAAAGAGAAAAGGAAAAGAGAGAAAAAAAAAGCTTCTACTTTCATTAATGGTATTTGCAAACATCATCCCAACACATCAGAAACATAAAGTTAATTCAGAGGTATTTAAAATCCAGTTTAATCACTTTATATCAGTTTGCATGATTTGTTGTTTTATTGCCTAAAGTTGAATGTGTCACTTGTGTACTATTTACAGTCACCAGAAACTTGTCATATTTAGAAATATTAAAGTGTCCCGGAGCACATCTCTAATTGAATATTCTTTCTGATACTCTTGAATGATTAATGGCAGGCCCCCAGCCACTTATTGCTGAATTGTAGATTTCTAAAAGAAAAAGAGATTATGTTATCATTATTTACAAAGACAAGTTTTGTGTGGCAACCAAAATTTGATCTAAGAAATGGTCGTGCTCTGTAGACAGGAACAGACTGGTCAGTGGCCTGTCTGGGCAGAAAAACCATCAAAAAACAAACAAACTATGACCCCACCACACAAAGGTAAAAGAAACCCCAAATGCTGTTAAAAGGTGTGTTTTACACTGTCAATACAACACAGCTTTGATATACTGAGGTGAGGAAGATGTTGAAAAACTCAAGGGATGCTTTGATAACAGAGCATCAGCTGAAGACTAAGGAGAGATACCAAGATTAAAATCTGGTGTATCCTGTGGGTATATTGACACCTCATTTCATCTGTGCCTTGTTCTCTCTTTGGGAGGAACAGCTGGTGTGACCTTAAGGTTCCCCCATCACTTGCACTGAGCTCATTTCCTGAGTTCTGCTGACAAAATATGGGCTTTCTCAGTGGAGATTTCATAGAGAGTCATACAGAAATGACTCACGGTTAAATGTCATGGATAAAATGTTCCCTAGGCATTTCCCAGCATAACACAAACATGGAAACCCTGTGGCTGGCACAGATCTTCCTGGACTTCAGTATCTGTGCTTTTTCTTCCTTGCACTTTTATATCCTCATTTATAAGCTGCTGGGCAGGATGGTGAAGGCAGCAGAGAGTTAGAGCTTATGTGCTCTGGACTCTTTGTAATTCATGGCTTAATGTGTTCTTCAAGGGAAGAGTCTTTTGTATTCCTGCTCCTGTACTTGAGTAGGATATTTGTACCCTTTCTGTTACCCCTTTCTGCAAAAAGCAAAGAATCTCCTCTAGAAGGAATGAATAAAAAAAGACCTGTAGGATGGGGATACTGAGATGTGCACACAGAACGATTCTGATATGGAGTCCCAGAATGGTTTGGGTTAAAACCTTAAAGCCCATCTAGTTCCACCCCCTGCCACAGGCAGGGACAGTTTCCACTATTCCAGGTTGCTCCAAGCCCCATCCAACCTGGCCTTGGACACTCCCAGGGATGGGGCAGCCACAGCTTCTCTGCCCAACCTGTGCCAGGGCACCACCACCCTCACAGGGAGCAATTTCTTCCCAGAAATCTTTAGAAATTACATCCTTGTGGGAATCTTTCATACAACTCTGAGTGTCCAAACAGTAAGAAACCTTCAAAATAGTTTGCCACAGAGCCTAATTCTTTTTGGTTTATACCGTTCAGGTGTTCTTCAAGTAGCTTAAAATGTTCCTGTTTACTTTTCCTGGGCTGGCAATAAATGGGAAAGAAAGGATAACTTGAATACTGACTTTCTAAGAACATTTTCCATATGTAAATGTATTACTGAAGTTATCAAGTAAATGTTTAAATTTATATTCTTTCTCTCCAGGAGTTTCCTCAAGTCATGGAAAGGAATTTCTGCTCATGAACATCATCAAATTTGTGAAAAAAAAAAAAAGAAAAAAAAACAGGAAACACTTCCATTTGTTGAAGCCAAAGATAACACCAATCTTAAGAGCCTTGAGGAGGTTTTGTCTGGGGGGTAAGCAGCCCTCAAACCTTGCAGCACTAAGATTTTTAGGGAGCAGTGTGTATTTGACTGCAATGTATTTACAAAAAATTGCAGTCACCTGCATTTCATTTGTATGAATATCTCTGAACTCAAAGTTTCCCTTTTGCTGTGGTGGATTTTTTTTTTATTTTTTTTTTATTT
>VXBX01008464.1:1141534-1153343 GCA_013400415.1 Scytalopus superciliaris
TTATTTTTTTGCTTTTGTTTTGGGATTTCTTTGTTCAGTTTTTTGGGTGTTGTTTTTGTTTCCTGAATTCTGGTATTTTCCATTCTCTGCAAGTACAAGTTGTGATGGGTTTGATAAACCCCCAAAACTTAGATTAAGGCCTCAATTTAGTTAGGCCTGAAACCAAATTTAGCAGGCCTCAGTTTTTTGGGCCATAGTGCTCTCCGTAGATTTAGAGGGGCAAGTGTCACCTGACTTAGGCAACCAAAGAGGTATTTCATATCATCTGACGTCAAGTTGAGTATAAATCTAGCGGGGGAGGTTTCTGGCCCTCTCTTGCCCTCCCTCTCTCTGTGCAGTGTGGTGTGAGGGACTCCCTGTTGCTGCTCCCAGAGCGACAGGCCCTGCCGCTTCCCTGCCAAGTTGTCCAGAGCAGTTCTGGGCTCTGGGAAGTAAATACTTTTTGTTTGATGTTGTTTTGCTGGGTACTCTTTTAGGGGAACCTGTTTAGTTTTGTTTCCTCTGGGTTTTGGGTGGTGGAATATGTGTGTTATTGGGGGGGCTAGCTTTAGATAAAGTTATTGTTGCTTTTTCTTATATTTGTACGTATATGTATTGTAACTTTCCTGTAAATATATGTATACAGTTTTCTCCAGTTTCACGGTTTTTTTCCTTCCCTCCTCTCACTGGGACCTCGTGGGTCTTGGGGGGTTTGGCATTTTGCCAAGGTCAAACCCAGAACACAAGGACAGACTGACATTGTTTGCAACTGCATGGCACGCAATCTTTTTGCTGGCAGAGTAGGTGAAAGGAGTTTACTTTTTCATTTATGGCATTTTTAAACTCTCTAGTAAATTGCTGATTAAAAAATTAGAGTAAAAAAGCTGGGGAACCATCAAGGGCTGACAGTAAAATCCTGAAAATGCCGAGGAAGAAGAAGTCCACTCCTTGTAAGATGAACTCAAACATACTACGCTCCCACAGTTTTTCACTCTCATACCCTTAACAAGGTACAGCAGGTAAGACTAGAATCAGAATTCTACAAGCAATCCTGTTATTTTTAAGCCTGAAAAGTATTTAATCAAATCTAATTTAAACAATATTAGATATGTGTGGTAGCAAATTCTGAAAATTAATCTCCTCTCAAGATCCATTCCGCTGAGGCAGTGGCTTAAAGGTGTCAGATTAAAAAATGCTTTGCTAAAGTACTTGAAAATCTTCTTTTAATTTAGATGTGTATTTATTCCATTTCCCTGTTTTTGATCTAGGCTAAAATTGTTACATAAATACAATAAAATCTGCACTTCATCTTGTTATGATCAGGGAATGTGTGTGTGTAAGAGACACAGAGAGAATGGTCTTGATCCCCTTAGGCTAAAGTACATACTGCGGCCCTAACATTTATTAGGCCTTTATAATGTACTTTGCTGGATTTATTATCTCCACCTCCATCTACTTCTGCTTGAAGAGAACAGTCCTAAAATTGCCCTTAAAAGAAGACAATCATGATTCCTAAAATAGAGCATCCTTTCACAGCAAATCAAAAGTGGAGAACAATAGTGAGGGGGCTGTCTTTCCAACCTTGCTGTGTGAAGTTTTCCTGCTGGAAGCTTTAAATGAAATAAAAATCAGCCTTTACAATGAGCCTTTGCAGATAATAGCGTTGGACAAGGACTTTGTTGGGTTGCCTCCTTTTAACTTGTCTCTTACCAGGCTAAATGAAGAAATAGCCTGATTGAGGGAGAACTAACTTTATCCAGGTTACAAGGCAGAGAACCACATCTAACAGCCACAGCAGAAGAAGACAGTGACATGGAGCCTGAATTATTTTCTCAGCTCTCCATGTGGTCTCTTCTGGCTGAAGAGAACCTGTCCCTTTCTGGCACCCCTGTGTAACTGAGCTGACTGGAGGGAAAGAAGCATGGGGCACTTTGGAACTTACTTATTGTCATCACTGGGTTTTGTCCTCCAAGATTTCTCAGGGTTTAGCTGAAAACTCTCAAATTCAGTAATGAAGTGGTGAACAAAAGGTCTGAGACTTTCTGAAGGAAGAAAAAAATACCTGCTCAGATGCAAGTCTATTATTTACATCTCTAGGAATGTCACTCTAACAATGGTTCTCTGGAAAATGAAGTAAAAAATATTATTCAAATTATTTTATTTTTATATTTTAGATCAATAAGAATTTAATTCATAAGAAATAATGGATTTTCTAGAGGCTCATTCTATGTCCACTCTCAGTCTCTCTAGTGCCGAAAGAAATAAAGTAACTAAGTTTCCACTCTTGGAAATGCTGGACTTCAAATGGTTTTCCTTGAATCTTCTCAAAACTTACATGTGTATTCTGTAAAATGGCTCAGAATAAATCTCTTGGTGGCATGTATGAGTCAGAAAGACCTATATTGAAATCAGAGGGCCAGTATGCTACTAATGTCATACTATTCCCATATTATTCTCTTCATTTGATTTATCTTGAATGTAGGTGATAGAAAATTTGACTGAAATATTGATTTTATTTCTTTCTTGAACTTTCCTCATGCACAGCCACCTAAAAAAGTGTTATCCAGTTCTCTGCAGGAAAGTTGTACACAGTCTAAAATCTAAGAGCCTGTAAAGATTTTCAGATTTCAGCAGGAAATCTGCATTTCCATGTCCCGGTGCATTGGGGGGGTCACGCTGTCCTACATGATCTTGATTTTGTTTGTACTGCCCAGCCAGTGACCACAGTCTGTGGCCCTAATGATGGACCTGTGTGTGGTTTCACTGTCCATGCATGCAGAAAGTCAGCACATTGGGAGCTCAGCAACACAAAGAACTTCCTATGACACCTAATTGTCAGCTTATTGCTCTCACATTATCACATTTACCATCATTATCAAGGACATATTCAGATCAGCTTGAAAACCTCCACTTGTAGGTCCTGTCTCTTCTAACAGAGGAGCTTTCTTTGGAATTCCAGCTCAGCTTTACTCATGGCCAGTGTAAACACACAGAAATGTCTATGCATTAGGCAGCTTTTCTCATGATCCTCATCCCTCCCTCAGTCAGATGATGAACTTAGACATGATGTTATAGAACATCATCTTTTGATTAACAAAAGTAAACAAAGGTCCTTAAGTGTCAGGGAAGTGAAGGGACTGTGACTGGCACAGAATCTTCACTTGCCAGAGCTCATCAGAAAAATCATACTCTCCACTGTTATTAAAGCTGGCTTGAAACTGGCAACTTTGTTGATTTAGCAAAAGATTCAAAAGGTGAGCCGACCTTTTGAAGTCAAGCCTGCTCTTCTCTCCGTGAGCTGAGCAACTAAAGAGTCAACAGAGAATGAAAGGAAAGGCACAAAGGGGTCAGGAAACGAGCAGAGGTGTCACACGCACCACTGTGGCCACATGAAACCGGTGCCTTTCTATAAGGCACGGTCTAGTTCCAGCAGTAAAGTAGCAGAGGGGCTGCACTCCAGCATCCTAATCTGGAAAACCAGTTCCACGATACTACTCAGGAAAACTGGTGCCTTTTCAGGCAGAAACACATTTGGAAGGAGTAAGTGCCATCGAGCCTTGACTAGCACATTGAAAACATATGAGGGTACTCTGGAGAGTTTTGAGAGCTCTGCACAACGAGGCTAAATGACATCTGGAGTCTCCACAAGCCGGTTTCTAGTGATGCAAACGCTGGCAAACTGTTCCCCTTAGAATTAGCAGCAGAAGCTCTAGAATCTACAGTAATTTTCCTTCCAGGCTAAGGATAAATTGAAAATCTGTAAACTGTTTCTTCTTTGAAGATTTCCCCTCAGAAATTCAAATGTCTTGGGAGAGGGTGAGACTAACAGCAGGATGGGACCTATACCTGTGTGTGACATTCCTGGTGGCAAATTCAGAGAGAGGAAAAGGTAACGATGGAGAATGGGATTCAGATATTTAGGGGATCAGTATAAAGACACAAATCCTGGCTGTGTCTACACAAGACAGTATAAATCTAATTGCTTCCAAACACTGTATTTTTTATCCAATGTCTGCACCCCACCTAATTCCCAGATAAACACTCAAAGGGAATCAAATGCTTCATAAACCTCATAACCTGCCTCAGAACAGGAAATTCACTTGGAAGAAGTGTGCTTGGGTGCACAGTGGCAGATGTGGCAGAGGACTGTTTTGTTAGCACAGGAAATTTCTAGAGCTTTACTACTTCCCTTCAGCACATATCTTTTGGTTCAATATAATGACCAAATTTGCATCCAAACAAGTTTGCATATTCTTGAATTTTCCATTCTGACTTCAGTGTTACCATATTCCACTGAGGTCTCATCTCACACTGTGACACATTTATTACCAGATGATAATTGAAAAATAGAAGAAATGGCTTGGAGAGTAAATGGAAGAGAGGCAGATAATTTTAGGATTCAATTTTCTCTGCATTTTTTACTGGTAGGCATAGCATAATACTGCAATAGAATCCAATCAGAAGTTCTCTTCTGCACTTGTTACATTTCAGTGAGCTAACAGTGGCATGTCAAAACAGCTACAAATCTGGAAGACTTGTTTTTGCTGGAATTAACAATAGGACAACCAAAACTATGAAGAACAAACATGAAGAGAATGCAAAAAAAAAAATAATTGTTAAACAAGTAAAGGATTTCAATTATGCTTATTGCCACCTTAATTTGCTTTTCTTCGTGTGTAGCAAAACTCTTAATATCATATTATAGACAATTAATTCAACTGCTGTAGTGAAATTAAATAGATTTCTATAATTTGTATGTTGGCAGAAAACACTAGCATTAATATTGCCTGTCATTTGGTAAACAGATAATAAAGCCCAAATCTAGTTAAAGAAACTCAATAAAATCTTTATATGGTAACAATGAACTATGTGAGCAAGATGCTGTTTGCATGGACCAGGGTGAGCTCAGTGGAGCAGAGTAGAAACAAGCAGGAATCCCACAACATGCTATGGGGTTGTCCTACAGCTCCCCAAAGACAACAGGTAAGAAAATCCACTTGCTTATTTCTGTGGCAGTGAATTTCACAGCATTTCGCTATGTCTTTATTAAGATTTTGGAAGAAGTTTGCCTTAGCTCTGCATGCTACGCCAGAAGGATGTGTGCTCAGAGCGAGACGTGCAGCCCTGGAGGACAGGAGACTCTCAGCAGGGATCTACCTGTGCCAGCCTGGGCTGCTCTGGGAGCTGAAGGGCATTCGGAATAAGTCACACAGTGTGCAAAGACTCTGTAAAACCCTCTGCAGCATAAAACAGAATTGTGTGATGGTACACTAAGCCTGTCCTTCCCCTTCTCTGCTTTGCTCTCAGCATATCCTTGCTCTGTTCTAGTCCTCTGTGTGCTCCCTCTACCAGCCAAATCAGAGCAAGAGTCTGGGCTTTCAGGATTTCATAAATCTGCAGTTCTGAATCACAGTATAGCCAATGAAAAATTCCATCCACTTGGTGGAGTGAGTCCAGAGGAGGCACCAGGATGGTCAGAGGGATGAAGCAGCTCTGCTGGGAGGGAAGGCTGAGAGATCTGGGATTGTTCATCCTGGAGAAGAGAAGTTTTGGGGTGACCCAGCTGTGGCCTTGCAGTGCCTGTGAAGGAGCCAACAGGAAAGATGGAGAGATAGTCAAGGACAAGGTCCTGGAGTGACAGGAAAAGGAGAATGGCTTCACACTGACAGAGGATAGGGTTAGAAGGGATATTAGGGAAAAATTCTTCCCTGGGAGGGTGGGCAGGCCCTGGCTCAGGTCGGGCAGAGAAGCTGTGGCTGCCCCATCCCTGGAAGTGTCCAAGGCCAGGTTGGATGGGGCTTGGAGCAACCTGGGCTAGTGGAAACTGTCCCTGCACATGGAAGTGAGGGTGAAATGAGACGAACTTTGGGGTCCCTTCCAACCCAGGCCATTCTATGATTATTGATTTTATGTATTTCACTATGCATATCTACTTCACATACTAACTCCACATACAGGCACTTTGATCATGGGATTACGTGGCTTAGAAATGCAAAAATATTATGATTTCAAGGAAGAAAAGGTCATCATTTAGAAATCCAGCTTGGGCTGCTTGCCAACCATGTCTTATCCCACGAATCCCTAGGCTCATCTATTCTTCATTTGCCTTGCCTATAATTCTACCTATGATCTCTCTTGTAAACATTTATGAGCAGACATTTCAGAAGCTTCATATTTTCTTTAACAAATGGTTTATATCATCTTTGTGAAGAGTGCTACATAACGATGCAACATCATACATTAATATTTAAAACTGAATGAAATAACACCTCAACAAGGATAATTTTTTCTCAGTTTGCTAGCTGTCTTCAATTTATTTGTGAAATGAATTAGAACAAGGAAACCATAGAGATAAAGTTTCCTTGCATTTTTATGAATAGACATCAAATTCATTTTTAGAAAAAATATTTGCATAAATGTCATTTTTTTTTCCTTCTGAAAGGGCACCTGTTTCCACAAATTATAATCTGGAGCTCATTAGATGATTAGATGTTCTGGAAATATGATTTATAGGCCAGATCTCCCAATCAAGAAAGAAAAACAACACTGTATGAAATATATTCTTGAGCAAAATTCAGCCGAATTGTAAAACACAGAAATTGAATATTCCATAATTGCTGTTACAAGCAAACACCACTTTCAAAGGCAGCATTGCAGAAGCACTGAACAGAAATAAAACTCAACAAATGGCATAAAATGCAAATTGAGAACTGAACGAGGTTTGGAGTTCACATCCTGCGTCAGGCTGTGACAAGTTGTGTGTCAGAGCACATTGGTGGAGCTGCCTTACCTTGGATTTGCTGCTGGAGCCATAGGGATCGTGTACAGTAAGGAGTAATACTATAAGGAATAATTCAAGTGTTATAGGAGATATTCCCATGGACAGCCAAGCCAAACTCAGACCTGGCTGTTCTTGTGCTTCCCTCTGCTCAGCTGGCAGAAACATGAAGCTTTTTTTACCTGCTCCTGTCTGTGCTTGCTTTCACTCCATGTCCAAAAGGAGGGGCACACTCATGCTTTGCCTTCTGTCACCTCCTAATTCCATCACATCTAGTTTTCTTGTTCTCCTGTCACAGCTCCCTCTGTTCCAGGACCTTTCCCATGAAGGGTCTGACACTGTTTGCAGAGGTGCTGAGAGCACTTACAGTGATGGACACTTATTTTCAGAATGCAGACCTTCCAGAAATTTCTTGTCACCTTGTCACCCTTAACCCATTCCCCTCTACTATTTGTAATTTTTTCCCTCTGATTATTTTTAACACCAATTTCTTTTTTCATTTCCCTTAGGTTCCAGCAGGATCACTAAACCACAATTTACAGTTTCTGCAAACCCAAGGTACTTTCCTCCACTCTCACTTAGCTGCTTTGGGATTTGCAACTTATTGCCTCCTTTTTTTATTTCCTTACAAAAAGCAATGTGTCCTTCAGATGGTGGCCTACATAAACCACATTTTTATAGACCTGGGGTCAGCATAGGGCTTTTAGAGGGCATTCAAATTTGGCTTGGGAACTGACTGATTTTTAAAAAAGGAAAAAAACATCAGTCCTTATTTTGAAAAGAAAATTGACTCAAATCAACAAGCATAGTCTAGGAAGTTCAGACATCTTTATGCAAAAAAAAAAAAAAAAATAAATCTCATCTAACTTGTTTACTCTTGAAGAACTGAGCAAAGATTCTGCATAGAAGTTGACAAGATCTGCGTGGGTTGGGGAGTATCAAGGTCTGCAATGTACTTTTATACTGTTGATTGCCCTTATCTATACAATTGTATATTCCAGATGTCTCAGCTACAGTCCTTGCCAGGGTGCAAACCAATGGGACAGTCCCTGTTCCTTTGAGGCTACAGTTTGACTGAATAAACCACATAAATCACAGAAAGGGATACACAGCATTAGGGTGATGAAATGGCTTAGGCAATATCACTCAACATGACAATGGCAGAATCAAGGAAAAAACTGAGCTTACCTGAATCCCAACTGGGTCATTTCCCTGTTTAGTGGACAATCCCACCCCAGGGGGGTTGAGTTCAATCCCCTGGATCTCTCACTGCTCCATACCCAGCTGCAATACACAAGGAGACTGCAACTTCCATGTCCACTCCTTCTTCATATATCTGAAAATAAAGTAGGTGCCTTACCTTCACATCATATTTAATAAGACTTAAACTTTAATAGGTCTAATATAAAGTGCAAAATGACAGCAATAAGATGTGACAAATCTATTTTGAGTCCAAGACACAAGACTGTTCTATATGTCACCTGCATTACTGTTATGCATAAGGATGCAAATACTTGCTGACAGGAGGTAACACATGGGTGATACTTAGTAAAATCATGTCAAGGTAAATTTGATTAAGTGAGAGAGACACAACCTGATTTATGGAGTCCGTTGACACACTATTTCTTTCCTGGCAGTGGAAATAATATTATTTATTTCTGTTGTGTATAACTTTCCACATTTACCACATTCTGACTCTTGTATTAAATAGGTTCCATTATAATATTATTTATATGACATCAGTACCTAGAAGGCCAAGGTAGGTCTTCTCTGTGCGATGAATAGTGAAATACTTCTGCCAAGAATTGTTTGTTGCTGAAATAGTCAAGTCAGGCAAAGGGAGGTTAAAACAAATGGATTTTCATGTTCTACAGTCAAAGACACACTGACATCTTCATGCATGATTTCTTCATCTGCTCAAGTAACTCTGGAGGACTTTTTCATCACTGACATGCAAGGTTCAATCTGTAACTGGTCTTGTTCTCTTTATTTTCCCACTCTTTGTATCAGCACTGATTTATCTCTCCTGCAGCCTCGTGATGTTTCCTCCACACAGTGTGGCACAGCCTGGCACTAATGATGCCCAGCCTGGCAAAAACACAACTGGGCATGTTTTCTTATTACCAAATAAACCTGCTTCCAGATTCTGTTCCACTATACGATTTTTAATGAGAACAAGCCATGTTGTAATGCAGTTTATGTTTAAAATTACAAGTATGGGAAATAAATAATTAGCACTGAACAGGACCTTGAATACAGCAATAGAAGAATTTCATGTGAAGGGGACTCTGGAGGTCTCTTATCCAGCCTCTCAAAGCAGGGCCAACAAGGTCATTGTACTGTCAAGTTCCGAATATCTCCAAGAATAAATATTTCTCTCTGAACCCCTTCTCTTACAGATTGAACCCCTGACAGAGATCATGGGATTGACCCATATTTTATCATGAGGATAAAATTCTATCTTGTATAATTAGAGTGTTCTGTACTACAACTTGTGTCCATTGTTTGGGAACCAGTGGAAGGAGAACAGAAAACTGGAATGTCAGTTTTATTCAATAGGAAGCCTATACCACATAACATCACCTGGAAAACACAGAAGTAAGGCTTTGTGTCAGTCAAAAGATGAAACAGATTTCAAAGTTCTATCATGATAAAAAGGACCTGAATTAAAGAAGAGAAAAGTAAAGGGGATAGAGTGCCTCATTTTGCTATGAAAACATGGAAATAGTGAAATAGTCATTTGTGTAGATGGAATCATAGAATCATACAGTCATAGGATTTCTTGGGTTGGAAAAGACCTCTGAGATCATCAAGTCCAAATGTTACCCCTACACTGCCAAGTCCATCACTAAACCATAGCTACATCCCTTTTAAACATCTCCAGGGATGGTGACTCCACCACTGCCCTGGGCAGCCTGTGCCAATGCCTGATCAGCCTTTTAATGAAGAAATTTTTCCTAATATCCAATCTAAACCTCTCCCAGTACAACTTGAGACCATTTCCCCTGGTCCTGTCCCTGTTTCCTGGAGCAGAGCCCAACCCTCCCTGCCCATTTTCTCCTTCCTGTCAGGGAGTCGCAGAGAGCGAGAAGGCGCCCCCTGACCCTCCTTCTCTCCAGGCTGAGCCCCACCAGCTCCCTCAGCCACTCCTGCTGCTCCAGTGCCTTCCCCAGCTCTGTTCTCTTCCCTCCAGCCCCTCCACGTCTTTCTTGTTGTGAGGGGCCCAGAACTGGACACAGCACTGGAGATGCCCCAGAAGTGCCAGCACAGGAGGCGGTCACTGCCCTGGTCCTGCTGCCACACCAGTGCTGGTACAGCCCAGGTGTAACTGATCTTTTTGCCCACCTGGGCACACCTGGGGTCATGTTCAGTCACTGTCAACCAGCATTCCCAGGGCCTTTTTAAGTTTTCCAGCTCCTCTGCCCCAGCCTGGAGCTGCAGGAGGTTGTGATGACCCAAATGCAGGACCTGGTGCTTGGCCTTGTTAAACTTCACACCACTGACCTCAGCACATCAATCCGGCCTGTCCAGATCCCTTTGTAGAACCTGTAGAGATGGGGCACAAGTAATTAAGTACAAGATACTTAATTAGCCAAGTTCATTAAGGAGGAGAGGAAATTGAGAGATGACTAAATACTGCTACAGCTTTGTCTAGCACCTTACTCCTAGGGGTAAAAAAAAATTATTACATGTAAGTAGGTTAGTTCATTTCAGGATGTTAAAATAACACTTGACACTCTTGAGCTGGTGAACACCCTCAAATGAGGATGAGTTCCCTCACTTGGATGAAAGTTGACAGTATAGAACAGAACAGAACTTTCAGATGTCCTCTCCATACAGGCCATGTTCTAAAGAGTGACTTGCTGAAGAGAAGTACCTGCAGTTTAGCATTCTAATAACTCTACTTGCTTTCAGAGTGTGTGGTGGGACTCAGGAGCAATCATTAGCAAGAACCTCCAGAACAAAAATACATGATCCCATGACACCCTGTGAGTGACACACACGAAGCAAAGGGGAGCAGCAAATCTGTCCCATCACATTCATTGTAGACCTTTGACCTTTTTAAAATTAATGGATTTGGCAGGAAAGGCTGGCCACTGCTGGTACACCAGCTATCAATATATTCTTAATAGAAATTACTAAACTGGCAGCTGAGCCCATCCCTGCTACCACAGAGAACTCTGCAACACAACACCAGCAAAAACCTGCTGTAAAAAATTTGGCAATACATACTGTAAATAGGAGGTTTACTGGCAGCTGTCAGATTACCTCTGTTGTAAAGTTGCTCCTTTAAATTTACAGCACTGCAATCACAAAAACTGTAATTAAAAGCTATGTAAATTACTGTTTGCATTTCTAATGCAGCAGCAATTTCAAAACAATATATCAATATGGGGCAACAAAGAAATTGTCTGTTTTCAAAACCGAGGAGAAGAGATTTTAGTCTATGATACATGTGTGTTTCCCAGCATGATTTTTCTTTTAATGACGCCTCATAGCAAAATAGTCCACTCTACTTACTGATCATGTTAAGCTGTTGCCATGGAAATATGAAGACCCTACTATACTCAGATGTTAACTCTTAAAGCACAGCTTTACACTTCTTTAATAGCAATTTTGTTTAAAAAGAGAGCTCTCGGCAATGCAGAATTCATTTCTTTTCCAGCTGTCTAACACAATAGCTTTGTAAGGAAGACAATGATTAGGACTTGTTCCAGGGGTGTTGCAAAGAGCATAACAGCCAGCCACATGAAAATATCCCCCCACATCATTTGCCTATGAATGGAGAATTATGAGAAAAGTGACAAACAGCTCCACAGACAATGTAAGGAGTACTTAATTAGCCAAGTTCATTAAGGAGGAGAGGAAATTGAGAGATGACTAAATACTGCTATGGCTTTGTCTAGCACCTTATTCCTGGGGGTTTAAAAAATGATTAAATTTTCTCCTTTCCCCTTCACTTCTATAGTTTCTTCTAGAAACAAAGATCAAAGACATAAGAAAACAACCATGTTAAAACCATTACTTGTATTGTCTCTCTCTTTTTTTTTT
>VXBX01008464.1:1153389-1360637 GCA_013400415.1 Scytalopus superciliaris
TTTTTTAAATGGGTTTTTGGTCATCAAGGCATTGAAACAAGAGCAGTGAATTTGAGAACTGGGTGCACATCAGTTGTAAATTGATGTCTTCAGTTTAGGGAAACCAGAGACAACCAGGCTGTGGCTCCAGCCACATCTTCTCCTGCCATACTGCTGGGTATGGAGGTTGTTCAGCTCTGGTCCAGCTGACTGACACAGCCAAGACAGGTATTTGGTGGTGAGTCAGCATGGCAAAGGATTTTGTATGCTAGCTAAAGAATTCCACAATTCAGACAACTTTTCTATTTAAATTACAAGAAATGACAGTCATTTAATCTTTTTCTGTAGCTCCTGCTTATATCCACATGAGTATTTCTGAAGAAATAATTCCCTTGCATGTAAATGCACCTAAAGTAAGTTGTGGGGAAGTTCATTCCAGATGTCCAGTTACAGTCAGCTGGAGAACCATCTGACTCAAACACAGCCTTGTAAAGGCACAGCAAATGCATTCTGTTCTTGGTAAGACATCCTGATCTATATAGGTAATATCATTATTATGAACAATGCTTCAGCAGGCATTTTTCTAAGCACTGCCAAGATGAGAAAAATAACCTTGTATTCCTGGTACCTTTAATCATTTTTAATACTTTTGTTTGCCTATGGTTCTTTCTTACGTTACAAAAAGCAAACACATGTTCATATTAATTCATTTAAACTTGCACTAATCAAATACCCAGATCATTCTGAAAAAAATGCATCAGCTTTGTGATTTATAAGTGAATTACATACTTGCTGTATGTAGCTGGTATAAATCAGAACGGTAGGCCTCCTTGTTTTACAATCTTTATCTTCCCAAAGCTAAAGAAGTTGATTTAGATGGCTCTAAAAGCTTAAATGAAATACAGCCTTTACACGTAGTTTTTAATAACATACATCAAATCTTTATACATGGTAAGAAGCTTAAATCTTAAGTGTACACCTTTTTGCTGTGATAAATGCATTGCATTTCTCTTCATCAGTGACAGCCTGCAGGCCAGACCTCTTTCTTCCTGCAAAGAACCTCAAGTACTTGTGTTTGGTGTTGGGTATCTATAAAAAACAGCAACACATAGTAGGGTTGGCAACTGCACTGTGCCTTCACTATGATTGATGTCATCAATAGCCTAAACACAGCACTGGGGGCCAGGAACCCTCCTGTGCACTGTAAACCTGGATTTGTCACTAATTCTCTTTGAAGACAGAGGCAAGTGATGTGTATGTCTTTGCAGCCTCCTGAGTAAGATAAGGGTCGATTACCTTGCACAAGTAGGTAGATGTTTTGATGACTAAATAATTGTCTCAATAAATGTCAAGTATCTTTAGAACACATCCCTACTTCGTGTATATCAGCAGAAGATGACAAGTTTTAAAGTCACTCCCTGAAGGGACATCTAAATATGTCAATGACTGGTGGCTTTATGCAAGCCCAGCTGAAAATCTGGTGACTGTTTCTTCTATTATTATTTTAATCATATATTTATATTACCTGGTTTATTCCTTTGCTCCATTTCAGATATATCTTCCTTCCTCTCTCCAAGACAGAAGAATGCTCTTCCTTCCATTAAAGGTGAGTGACAGAAGCCCAGAAAGGCCAAATTACCTGTGCAGTCATTATGAAGTCTGGCAAATCAGGGGCAGGAACTCAGATATTTTAAAAATTAGTGCAATTTATCAATCAATTGTTAGATGTCATTCCTTTCCTGTGCTGTCATCTCCTGAAACTGTCACAGAAGTATTTGATAAATATAGGAAGGCTATCACAGGAAGGATGGTACTGCATTTTAATATCCATCTTTACATCCAAATGGTATCCACTAGAGCCAAAGATCAGAGCAAGAATAAGAGCTGGAAGATGGAGTTAAGTTTCTCAGCTGCTTTGCAACATTGTCAAAACTCATAAATTTGGCCTCTTAAACATGTCTGTGAAAAAACCTGATTCTGCACACTGTGAGCTTTTATGGTCACTTAAAAATAAATCCAAATCACCTCCCAGGTCACTAAATAAGATCTTAGATTTACCTAAAAATCCCATCCCACGTCTTTAGATTTTGTTTTAGCATTCATCCCAGGAATGTCCAGCCCAGATCTGTGGTGAATACCTAGGTGTTTGGCTACATGTCTGCAGTTCCTACTTGATCCAGGAGGGCTCCCTCTCCTCCCTCTCATGGGGAAAAATGCCAAAAGTCAGGATGTAGCTGGGCAAAGACACACACTGCACCAGCTGCAGCCCTTGGAAACTCCTTTGGAGACCAGGTGACAGATGCAGCAGGTCATCACAGAGGTCAACTCCACAGGACACATGTGGCTCCAGCAATGGAAGAAGAGGTGATGATATCAAGGCCACCCCTCAATGAAATCTGTGTCATTTTTACTCAAAAGGTTATAGTAAAAGCAGAAACTTAGTTGCAAAAGGCCAAAATTTGCAACCTCAACTGAAAAACTGGGAACCCTACTCATGGAAATGTGTTCATTATAATGTGGTGTCCTTAAAATGTCACTGAAACAATAGGATCCCAAATAATAACTGTAATATTTGATTTTGTCAGGGAGAAGTAATACAGAAGTAAGGCTTTATCAGAGTCTTGTACTATCTTACAAAAAGGGTTATTTGTCACAGAGGATCCCCTAATATTTAGTAGAAGTCATTGAAAATTCAGTGTATATGAACAAGAAGATAACATAAGTCCTTTTAAATATATTTAATTAACAAAAAATAACCTACCCCAAAATCTCATTTTGAAAATAAACCCTGCAGCAACTGTAGCATACAAATCAATTACCACATATATTCCTTAAGAGTTAGTCTAGATTCCAAGTGAAAATCAATGTGATTATTTGACTTTACTATAGGACAACACCAGCTTTATGAAAGTGTTTGTCTTGTGTTCAACTGAAATGTTGATGTTATTTTTATATTATTTATACTTTCAGACTCAAAAGAGACAATATATTTTAATAGGATCCCATTATCAAACCAAACTCAATGTAAATAAATTAAATTAAAGATACATAGTGTCATGTAACCCCAGAATAATGCAGGTAAGGAAGAGATGTGACCTCAGAGAGTGCAAATGAAAGCTCACCGCATTGTTTTCTCCTTGCATGACTGAAAAATGAACAATATCTATGTGAAAACGTGTGAAAATTTCCCAGAATGAACAGACAGGCAGCTTCTACTGTTTGTTTTGACTGAAGTGAGGAAATGTCCTTTGGGTTAATTTTTTTCAGAAGCAGAAAATATAGATATCATGATACAAGGACAAGACTTTTTATAATCTTGGAGTCCAGAGGTATCTTCGTTGAGTAGTAAAAGCATTTTGATTTGCTTTTTCAGTATAAATGCAGGTCTCTCAAATTTGACCCAGAGAGATATTTAGGACATTTTCTTGTAGGGAGAAGTTGTAGAATATATTTCCAGGGAATATTAAAATTGAGGATTTTGTGGAAAGGATATAATTAATGTGGATTGAAAAGCAGAAGGCTGCATATATCTGCAGGATTTTTCAACAAAGAGAAGTATATTCTGAATCTACTGCAAGTGACTGATGCAGACATGCCTTTATCCTCACCTGCACTTATCAGCTGCCAGCATTTCAAACGGCATTGCTCTCACTGGAGTGAAACTTCCCCTGTTCTTATACTGACTGGAGCTTATCTGCAGCACCAACACACAATGGGTCTGCTTGAAAGATGCAGATCCTCCTTTAGCATTTCTTAATTCTGGGGGATTTAAGTCAAACCCGTAGGGTGAGCACCTGTTTTTAACAGGCTCATCAAGGATGAAACACACGCCTTTGGCATCAGCAGCCCCATATATGAACTGTACAAAAGGGTGATATTCTTGCAGCGTGTTTAAGCAAAAAGGCTGAATTTCCAAGTGGTTTTTTTGGAGAATTGACCTTAGCAGGTAACTTCTGAATGGAGGGGGAATGTGCTCTGCACATTTCAGGACTCAGTGCAATCTTCAGGCTCCCAACACCTCAGGCAAAAGTGAAGAGAAATTAGCTCCCGAGGAGTGCCCGAGCAGCTTTGCCTTCAGCGGGAGATCCACTCCAAAGCCCTCTCCCATTAAATGTCTTTCTGGATCAGGAGAGCAAGGAGCTGGTTAAGAACTAGCCCCCTGTTGCCTGAACCGTACTTTACTGGGATTCTGCTTTTAGTTTTTCATGCTGTGATTACTGAGAGGCAGTGTGAGATGGCAGTGCCTCTGCTTAAAAATCCACCCATTTTTTGTGATGTCCAGGTTGCAGCCTGCAGGCAGTTCACGGGGGTCAGAAGTGGCAGAACCATTCATCCTATCCCAAAATGCTGAGTCTCCTGGGAAAGGAGTCAGGTACTGTCTGTCTTTTGTACTTGGAAGTAGAGAATTCAGTTTGAATATGTAGCTCCGGCTCAGGATTTCACGGCCAGTTTACACTGAGCTTCCAAAGTACAGCAGGGCTCGGTTCCTTCACCATTGCCTCATCTCTGTGGCATCTGGAAAATGCAAATCCGGGCAATGTATCCCTGGCACTGACCTCAGTTTAGGTGTACCTAAGGTAAATTTCCAAGAGCTGATACTATATGAGAGCATCCAACACCTATGCTGTGTAGTTCCTTCACAGAGAGGCCATAGGTGTGCTGGTTTCAAAGCACTTTGACACGCTGGATAAAAGAATTTCCACAATTACAAATTGGAATTATTTAAATATAGAAAATACAGTGGATTACATTGTGTGCTCTTTTAATTCAGGCACACAGCCTTTTCCTGCTTGCTCTCTACAGCACTGCAGGTAGAACTGTGTAACACTGCAACTGAAGGCAGCACTTCATCACAGGAACACAGCAAAACTGCCTCAAACAACACAAGTAATTGCCTGTTTCATATGGCAAACCAAAAATGGGTACAATGGCCCACCTTACTCCTTCACTTTAACTTGGGCAAGAACTGTACCTGCAGAATGAACTGACATTTCCCATCTATTTGCCTTTTTGTCCTGTTAATTTGATTGATGTAATGCATCGCTCTCTTTCCTTCTGTTGCTGAAAAATGTTGCAAGAATACGTCAAGGCTGATGCACTCTCAGTCAATCAGAGCAGATTTCTGCATAAAACTTCCCTGACAATACCTTGTTTGCCCTCTCTGCAAACTTACAGTGTTGGAAATGTCGGCACAGGCAATTAAAGTTTAATTATTCACTCAATCTATTAGGATGAAATTCAGGTTAGTGCAGAGGATCTGCACAAGACTGTCTGTGCCATTTCAGCACATCACAAGGGAGGCTGCACAGGTAGGAGTTGATTTGATAAGATAAAACTACCCTGTCCAGAGACTTTCTGGCCAAGAGAAGCCACAATTGCTCTGCCTGCATTTCTAATGGATAAAGACTATTTATTCTAATCCATATGATCCAGTGCACAAAATGGAGGATCACTGACCACAAGGACTATGCCAAAAACCTCCATGAACGTCAAATGGTCAAAAGCTCACACTGCTGAGAACAGGCTGCTGATAGAAAATATCTGTCCCTGTATATTCCTCCTTCCTCCCTTCAAAGATATTCTTCTTCCTTCCACATTCTCTTGAAAGCAACTTCCATAACCCCTTCCTCACTCCCAAACTTCAGTCAGACTTGATTTCACAACACTAATGAGAATATCCTGATTTCAACAATAACAGTAAAAAACCTCTGAGGTTTTGAGAAAAGCAGACATGTTTCTTCTCCTGAAGTTTCCACCAATCTCTAGCTGGTCTTTTGGAGAGCTGCTCTTTCCTTACAGCCGATTTTTAATAATTTGCTGTTATCCTCTCAGTTTCTGGATGATGCTGCAGAGGGGACTGAGGGCCTGTTACCAGCCTGCTAAGCATAGAAATCTTTTCCAAGTCATGTTGGTCTCAAAAATGACTTACAGATAATGTAACAGTGGATTGACCACTGTTTGTATGACTTCAGGCCCGATGGCCATCTTATTTCATGAGCCTCACACTGTTGCATTTCTGTGAAAGTCAGTGGAATGACACCAACATCAAACCAGTGCAAGGAATAGTGAATTGGGCCCTTATAGTGAAATTCAATATGAAAGAAGTGAGCTTTGTAAGACACGAAGAGTGACTGTGAAAACTCCTAACACTCTCGTAAAACCATTTGAACATCATCATTTATTGCTTCTCAGAGGTTTTCATCTCCCCTCAGACACATTCGCCATGATATTCCCTAAAGCTATTGACCAAATGTTACAGTATTAGATTCCACAAAAACATTGTGGTAGGAACAGAGGAAGCCTCTGTGTGATCCAATTGATCAGCTGTGATAGATCAGCTTATTGGATGGAGCAAGCAGATGGTTCTACCATGATGCACAGAGGTTTCATCTTGGGACTTTATGAGTCTACATCAAATTTCATAACTTTCACGCTTGAATAGCAAAATACCTTTGTTACAGCAAAGTTGATTATCAATAAAATGTACAAGAGGGGTTTCAATGAGAATTGATCAGCAGTGCCCCTCAATCATCTCTGTTTGGAATTCCAGCTTCATGTGCTGCAATTGCTGCAGGATAAGGGCAATGGGAAAGGCAGGAAAAATGACACTGTAGATTTCAAATGACTTGTGCTGCAGGTAATACCTGAGATCATTAAAGCTGAAAAATATTTTGAAGTTAAATATATTTCATGATTGACCTTTTGTTCTCTGAAATGGCTTTGTTTTGATTCTGTGTTGTACTTCATATGTCACTAGTCTTTCCCATATAGTATCTGTAGGTTTTTTGTTTTATTGTGGAGTTTTCCTGTGTGGTTTTATACAACATTTCATTGTTTTATGGCACATGATAACATTAAAGGAGATAACTAAGAATAAGTTTAGGCTCATCCCCAGCCGTTCTGCAACAATACTTGGATATTCATACAAAAGCAAGCACATTTTGCCTGAGCACTGAACCCAAAATGAGACATGATAGAAATAATTTCTGGTCTTTATCACATTTGGCCACATCAGAGTGAATTTCAACTTAAGATGCTAAAGAGGAAGGATGAAATATCTTCAGCTTAGAAGTACATGAAAACAAGAAAATGTAGCTTCTTTTGTGCCCAGTGCCTGATGGGCTTGGCCTTGCATTCATGAACTTGTGAAAATCATTAAGGACTAAATCTGAAAAATACCAGCTAAATCCTGTTCTCTGTCTTGGAGGTTTGAAACATTAAACACAGTGACAGCCTGACTTATCTGCTCCTGATAATTAAGAGTTAAAGGTCTCAAGCTGAGCATCAGAAATAACAATACTTAACCTGAAGCAGGTACTTGAAAGTGTACTTGTTGGTCTCCTGGATTCATTAGATGTTTAAGTGAGGGGTATGAAAATTGCATCAAGGCTTCCTGCACAAGTCTTCAGTACACGCCAGGACATTCTGGTTGTGAGCAATAAACTCCTACAATGTAATTTTAGTGGCATAGCAGGGTGCCTTGTATCCTTTCCTGATAATATTGCTGTTTTCCTTTAAAAATAAAGAGAAAACAAATATAAAAGTGTTGAATAAACATTAAAACAAAGATTAATTTTAGGATTCTCTGACTTTCTGTCAAAACTGTATTCATATGTATTCAAATATCATCTGATAAATAACTTAACTGGAAATTAACAACAAGAAAAAAACAAAAGGAATGGGGAAAATAAAGATACCTGGAAAGATTTCAGCAAAGATCTAACTCTTGGAGTGTTTCCAAGCAGCAGCCTTGATTTTGATTAATATTATAATACAGCCTGCTAAAACAGCACCTCATAAATATCCATGAAGCGGTTTATTAGAGATGGTTGTAAATACTTAAAATCTTGTCTTGCAACACATCAGATTTCAGAAAAAAAAAAGGCAGTTGAGAACATCAAAAGGTGAAAATAAGAAGAATTCTTAGAAGATGTTTTCTTCCTCTAAAATATTACAATATATTGGTCAAAAAACCCCATCGTCCTGGAGAGTGGAAATACTATTGCAAAATGAGAGGGTTGCTTTATAAGCACAAAGGACACAGATTTTGTGAGAGAGAGGGGGTGCTGGAGACAAAGAAAACCAGAAAAATATGAGAAGGGGAATACACAAAAATTACTCTTACTACAGCTTTTTATTTTCTTATTTCAAAACCAAAACAAAATAACTACTTGCTAGAAAATTAAGTCAGTATGCATGCAAGAAGAGGGTGGAAACCAGAGAGCTGAGAAAGGAGTCAGTAAAATATTGAGGCACAAGCAATTTCCTTTTGCCATCTCTTCATCTTTTAAGTCTGTTTTTGCACATGACCTCTTGCAATCGTAGAGTAAAACAACTTCAATTTAAGCTCTGTTAGATCTGAAGTTTTGGTCATCTATCCTCTGAGTTCTTGTCTTACACCAAGTGTTGATGTGTTCATAGTCAAGGCCTCTCCAGGGAGCATTTTTCCTGTTTTCCAACATTCACCTTTCTCTACAATGGATTTTAGTAAGTCTATAAGTCAGAAAAATGTGGGTGGGGAGCAACAGGGAGAACAGCAGCCTAAAACATGGCACTAACATGGTGACACTGCCACATCATCCTTTGAGGGTAGAAGACATCATTGGTCTGCTTGATTCTTCATCCTCCCTGGGCAGGATCACAGCAGGGATGTTCGGGATAGAGCGATCCTACAGGAAATGAGCTCTGAGCACAGACTAAAACACCTGCCTTGAGGGAATTGTTATAAATGGGAAATGGTAGGAGTCATGACTGACCACAGACAAGCTCCTACAGGAAGGGTAAGACGTGATTGCTGTTCAAGGTCAGCTCCTGTCCGAGCTGCTCCCTGCGGATGGGCTGAAGTCACAGTGCACATTCAGCAGTGTCAGCCCAACAGTTTACTTTCAATTCCCACTCCCTCTGCTGTGATAAGAATTTCACCTGTGACCAGCCCAGTGCTGCAAATCCCCTGTTTTCCTGACTCTGTGTGGCAGACACAGGCCCCCAGACAGTCCCTGGCTGTCCCTGCCTGCAGCCATGAGACACGGGAACACGATGTGACATGATGGGGTGTGTTCCTCCCCCTGCATCCACTCTGGGGCTGCATATGCCCCTGGGAAGGAGTGAAATAAAAGAATGCCAGAGGAAAATGATAGCGTGCTTAGTCTGCCTTCCTTCTCACTTTAGCAAGTCCCTATGAAACCATTTGTCATATGTTACCAACTCCTGGTGCTGCCAGGGCAGAGCTGCTGTTATGAAGGAAAGATTGCACAAGGAAGGATCCTTTCCCCTCGCACGGAAAGTTCTGACTTGGAAACAGTGCCAATTTTGATCATGGCATTGCAGCTCAGAAGGCAGATGCTATCATTCTTCACTCTTTGTGCTATGTGCTGCACAACACACTTCCATCTCCCTTCCTCTGTGAACCTGTAGCCTTTTGGAAGACATTTTTCTGCCTTGCTGTCATTTAGAACATGTTTGTTTCCAACATTCAGCTTTAAAGGCAAAAGGCACAAGTTTATAAAATAGACTTCTGCAAAACAAGAATTTTGGTGAGAGTTATGAGGCAGGTCAGTCATAGAAAGCAAAAGAGTAAATACAAATAACAGACAACAGGAAGGTGATACAAAGACATGGGAAAAGAATAGCACAAACTACCACAGAAACACATTTATTTATTACTTTTTAGAAATGCTATAAACTCTAGCAACATTCTCATTGTTGCATCAATACTGGGATCAGTGATGCTTCTGGAAGCAACTTCATGCTCCTTAGATTTCTGAAATCAGTGTTAAGACACAGCCTTTTTGTGAAAGCACTAGTGAGTCATAGTGCAGTTGGCTGGAACCTATTTTTGTGCCTCAACATCAGACATGCCTCAGATCCAACTATAAAGTCTACTCTTTACTCCTAAACCTTGAGTCTCCAGGCCCAAAGGTACATCCCCACCTTCTTGGAAAGCCATTTCTAGTCACTGTGCAGCACCTTGGCAGTGCTTTCTCTCATAGTATAAATGATCACAAACCAAAAGAACATTATTTACTCGCTTTCAGATTCTATGGGTACATATAGATTAATGAGTACAGTATGATTCCGTGTAAGAGAATAATAAGTACCTCTTCAATTAACTAATTATGTGTCATAATTACATTGTTTCCCATAAATGGCACAGTAACCATATGAGACTCTTGAAATACATGTTTACTTCCCCCTCCTCTGTCCTTTTTTTAATACTACAGTTTTTCCATTCAGATAAAAATGTAAGGATTTTTCCAACTTGTCAAATTTCAGGCTACTCCATTTCCAGGTGAAGTCTCTTTCAATACTAATAAAAATCCCTCAGGGAGATGAGCAGTAACTGAACACACCAGCTAAAGAGAAATGATGCACTACAAAAATACACTTGCTCAGTGTGGATGTGGAAGGAAATCATATGCTACTCTCCTGCTTCCACACAAATGTTATTTCCTATTGAATTGCATGATGCAGGTCTTTTCCCACCCTACTTCCCCCAGGAGTAATTCATCATTTTCAGCAGTAAAGCTCCTTTGATTGAGGTATTTTTTCCTAGCTCTTCATTGAATGTGCTTCCTATAAGCTGGGAAAAAGGGAAAACAGGGAAGAGTTGATTTCTTACCTGTAGAGATGACACACTTTTTAACAGAGTATTTAATATACAAACACAACATGAACTATCATTTATTACAGAAGGAAACCCCAGAAGAACAAATTCTAAGCAACCACAGCAACCCTTTTTCTGAAACAAAAGGACCAAAACTATAGAAATGATATTACAAACTCATTTTTATGCACCCAATCCTACATGTGCCACCAAGACCTAATAAGCGTCATTTCATTGAACACAAAAATTCAGGTTTTCAGAGATGTAACCAGGGCTGGCACAGACTCTACTTTGGCAAGTTCAGAAGCTCTGTAGTAGTCTGAACATTTCATTGAAAAATTACTTTGAAGATACTAGGGTTGCAAAGAGTCAACATCTGAAAAACTCCAGCCACTTATTCAACTTTTAAACAAGAGATTGTTAAATAAATTCTTAAAGCACTAAAGCTTGACAGTTCTGTCCTGGGAAATGGAAGCCCATTATAGCTTATCCTTAAGGTCAAGAAATTCAGACTATAAGGCAGCAAGTTAGGAAATGGCTTCTAAAGCTGTGAGGCCCCTTGGGGAATTGGTCTGCTACCAGCTCCTTCCCATTTGACTCAGAGATTGCAAATTTAAGCCCTTTCATTCATAAACCTGTGGTACAACTACAGATAAAAACACCAAATTTTTCTTCAGCAGCTCCTAGGAGTCAGAAACAGAGTGCTTTTAAAAAATGTCAATGCTACTTTAAGATAATTAATATGAAATGAAGTAGGGATGAACAATTTTAAGATGCACATCACGAAAGTGCACTCCTGTCATAGAAGCTCCCATTTAGATTTTGGCATGTGGCTTGAGAGGCATTCTTGGATCTGGGAACCCTCAGCAGTGTGAGAGTTTTTCCTTACCTCTATCTCTTAAAATTAGGACTGGACATTTAAGAAGGTCCTGTTCCAACGTTATACAGCCAGGTTTACTTCCCAGCAGAATATCCTGCAGAATAGGCAGGAAGATCTCAGACTTTCTATGGTCAAATACACAGATCTGGCTATGATTAATAAAAAAATATTTAGCTAAAAGCCTCTCAAGCCATTCCACCTCAAAAAGTTTTCACCATCCACAAACATGTCTCATTCACCGTGTTACAAGTTTGTGGAATACTTATTTAGATATTGCTTAGTATAACAACCCAGTATTCATCTGTTGTGACGGAAATCAGCTCCTAAATCCATTGTGCTTTCTGTGTAGTTGCACAGGAAGTCCAGCCAAGGGCAGGATGTCCATTTTTGCTATTGGTTGTGTACCTAAATAGGGACTTGTTAGAATGTTTAAGTATCCAGTATTTACACAGCCTTATTCTGCTTTTTAATGATCAAAAAGTTTCTGTGTTTTAATTTTGCCTAGAGGAGAAACTTGCATCTTTTGGAGCCATTAGAGTAGATGTTTGCAGCCTGATACAAATTCTTGTATTTAAAATAAATCCATGTACAGGAGATTCTGTCCAGAATTCATGCCAAGTATTTGAATATAAAGACTGTAACACTGTAAGGTTTTTTATATGAATGAAAAGTCTTAATCATTTTAGTCTCTGTGTGCAGTTATAGGGCCTGGCCTTTATAACACACAACCTCCTGTGTCCTGGAAGTTTTGCAGTAAGTACATCTAAAATCCAATATCCTTTCCCTTACTTACTCAAAGCAAAGCAAAACTGCTCACAGCTGGAGAACTGCCTTGGAGACCAGAGCGGGACAAGAATATGCCCTCCCTGGCATGTAGGACAGTTTACTAGGAGCAGGACTAAAACCTTTTAATCATGTTTAGATTGGGCCCAGCCTGGTTAGGTCAGTAATGGCAATATGTTGAGTGGGAGATCAGGTAAGGAGCATTGTTAAATTTTCAGCACAATATTTGTATGTCCCATGGATAAGCAAGAGCTTCTCTTTCACGTGTGGTCACTCCATGTTCATTTTAAGGAATTAAAATCAGAACTGGTATAATAGTTGAAAATATGTCCTGTTTTCCTAAGAAAATATATTCAAGGGAAGACTTTTGGATATGGCAGCTGGTTTCTCAGGACATGAGGGAACATTTCAGAAAAACATCTGTATTGGAGAACAGAAACAATTTGGCAAATCTTGGTACAGGAGGAGTTAACTTGGGCTTTTAGAGCATTGTAATCTAACACACTGTTAAACAGTGAGAGGGAATTAAGTGACCTGAAAATGGCATAACTAATTGCAGAGTCTTGAAAAAATAACGGTAACGTGGAGGTTCATGAAATGTGTATGAACTGTATCACATATTCATGCCCTATTACTGTGAATTCTGAAGTGTCTTACTGTTCAAGATAATAGGCCTTGATTCAATTCAGTCTGATGTAGGATGAATTTCATGTGCTAATTAGTAAAGCATTTCTTAATGATTAGGAAAAAGTAGATAACATCTGATTGAAAACCTAACTGTCAGAGATAAAACAACGATACAACTCAGGGTGGAAGGAATGCCAGTCAGGCTGAATTCAGGTGTCTTAATTATGATAATTAATGATTGTATTCCCTATATAAATGAACTCAACCAACATGAAAAGCATATTGTAATTAAAGTGCTTTTGAAAAGCAACATTTAAACAAATGCCATTGGTAATATTAATTGCTTTTCTCATTTTCCATTTCACATTTGATTGCATTGGTTCACTAAGGAGCTAATAAGGGAAGACTTTGAGCTACTACAGTTCCTACTGAAATAAGAACTTAGCCCTATGCAGAAAGAGGGCTTAAAAGACCCTGCACCTTTATCACTGCACATAATCAATGATTTCTCTCATATAATGAAAATATACTCTCTGTTATCAAATTGCAGCATCATGTTTTCCAACTCCAATATGCTGTATTAATGGATTTCCTCCCAGACAAAAGCCAAACTACAAATAAAGGTGGCTTTGGAGATACCAAAGAAACAGCACCTGAAAGAAAACTCTTTTTGGGGCTAGATCTGTTCAGGAAATGGAACTTGTTTTCTAAGAGAGAGAGCAGAGTTTTGCCTTTCATTTTTTAACTATTAAGTTGCTTGCACTGAAACGAAACCACAGCATGCTTGTGATTTGGTTTTGGTTTGGTTTGGTTTGGTTTGGTTGTTTTCTCTGAATAGCCAACACCTTCACAGAGAAAGCTTAATTTCATTCACAATAATGGAAGAGGTATTTAAAAAAAAAAAAACAACAACCATTAATGTTTTGAGTGCCCTAGGCTTGTTTGTCATCAGCTCTGTGAAAATAGCTACTTGTGCACAGGATTGTTGCCTCTCTGAAACACACAGTGCATTTAGACATCCCTGTATGATATTTATATTGATCTCACCATGTAGAGACCCTGTCAGGTCTGCACAGGACAGCCCATATACACACATCAAAGTTATATTTTAAGGTAGGTAAGAGGTATATCAACATGATCTTGTCATCTGTATTTCTATACTGGGAAATATGCTCAGTGACAGGACTTCTCAAAGTACTGTAAAGTCAGTGTATTAAGGGTAATTTAGCCTGATAATAATATGGTAAGCACAGAATAGCTCCCCTGGAAGCCAATCCTGTACTGATTACAATTCTACATAGGAGATAAAACTTAAGTTGCAAAAGTTTCACAGCTGCAGACCAAAGTGACAAAATAGAACAAAGAGATCAGTGATAATGGGTAAAATTCTGGCCTCAGTAAGGTCAAGAGCAAACTCCCATTGATTTTAATGACGCTTGATATTTCATCACCTTTGAAGTGACAAATATACAAACATCAGTCAGTACAGAGAAGTGGCCTGCTAAATCACACCTCCACAAATGTGGGGGTTTTGCTGTGTGTAGTCAGCCACCCGAGAAATTTGCCAGCAGGCTTTGAATGTATACTTTGAAGTGATTCAATTCTATTAAAGTGTAGCTTGCTCATTTCATATTTTTGAGCTTCTTAAAAAAGCCATCTGTAGTTATTCTTCCAGTCAGAATAACCATTTACAGTAATGGAAAAATGAATTATCTAGGGAAAGCCTGGAAATGTCACTGTTATGGATAAATACTACGTGTTCCCTCTCCCTTCCTCTTCTCTCTACTGCCCTTTATGATGCTCTTTTTTTAAATCCACTTCACTGACTGGGTTTCTCCTTGTTTTCACTCTGATGCTGAGCCACGAGAACCCCATGAGCTGATCCACCAGCAAGAGTAGCCCAACAGAGTTTGGACTCTTTGAGGTAACTGCTGGCTCTGAGTTAACCTGTATGTTTTTAGAAAAGAAGGAATCCAAAGGAGCAGTACATTCTCCAACAAGAAGAGACAACAGCTTGGAAAATCCTATTTTTGTCTATCAAGCTCTCTGGTTCTCATTACTCAAACTCCCATGCAACTTCTATGTTCATTGGACTGTTTGCATCACTACTGGCACCCACAGTACTGTTTCTAACTTACCCTCCCCTATTCTTCCAGCACAATGGATGAAAATTCAATTCCATTCATAGCCAGGGTAGCACTCCTGTCCACTTCCACAAGGCTCAAGCTCTGCTTAACAGGCACAACCATAGTATGAGTCTTTCCTGGAACTAATTGTCCCATGATTTCAGGTAAAGGATTCACAGAGCTTTTAGATCTGAGGAACTCCAAGCACTTCTTTGCCTTCTGGCCACAAGCCCAGACTCTGACAAAGGAGTAGCACAGCATTTGTGGGACAGAATGGCCACCACAAGAAATGCTCACTTGATGTTCAGAGGCATCTCAGACCAGGACTCCACAGGACTATGTGCTTGTCATGAATCATATGTGTTTCTCACTGCCACAAATCCTTCTAAAACTTATCACTGGAGTGGTTAAAACCAAACCAAAGCAAACTAAACCAAAGCAAATACACACACACAGAGGTTAGAAGTAAATACTTTCAGAGAAATCTGCTTCTTAAGTAGGAGGGTTTTTTTACTTGTTTCTTTAATTCAGTGTTTTCTTTCTTTATATTTTTTGTTATTATTTTTATTTGGTTGCTTGTTTTGTGTTTGTTTGGTTTTTTCTTTAGAATTATTTGTGAGGAGAATTATACAAAGAATTAAATCAAGGCGATTAAGGGCAAACTAAAGTTACTCAGGCACCACCGAGCAGGTTGTAAACTCCTAAATCAGACACTTTTAACCATGACCTGAGGCCATGGCATTGTCCCAGCTGCCTTCACTGCAGGGAACACCTTTCCTCACCTCTGTTTTGAGGAGGCTAATGTGATCCCTTTTATATTTAGCGCAAATACAACAAAAGTTTTGCATGAGGACACCACACAGCTCATAGCAAAGGGGCAGAGAAGAAGCAGAGAAGGATTCATTTTCACCTTTAGCTCCATGCCAGTGAGGCAATCTTTTCCCTTCGCTCTAAGCAGGCTGCTGTTGCCCACACACTGAGTGCTCACTGAGGTTATTAGCATTCCTTGTTTGCAGCCTGTACCCCATTTGTATGGTGCAAACTATTTTAAGTCTATTTCCTAATCCAATGCTTTCCAATTAAATCCCACCCAAGACTCAACATTTAATCAACCTTTGCCTTTTTTTTCATAAATCCTATAAAATAATTTAAGTTCATCAATGATTTGAATTTTAGAAGTGCTTCAGTGCTTTCAAAAAGCACAAATGCCAATCTTATTGTTCACACCAACTTCCAGAATTCAAAACAATTGAAAAGACAATTAATCATGCTGGCTGTATTAAAAATGCGGGGGGGGGAGGGGGGGGGCAGGAAGGAAGGAACTGGAGGAGCTTTTACAGCTTATTATCTTGATTTACAGATTTAGTATGCTCTGTCTTTGAAAGTGGAGTGTTCTCTGCCCTCTCCCTCTATCCTTGTCCAAGGTGAATCATTTTGAGAAGTGAGCAGATGCAAGGACAGAAAAGAGTCTGAGCCCTGGTACTCTGCTATGCAATTGAGACTACCTCTGTATATCCCTTCGTTCCTCTTATTATATGAACTCTGGGATAAATATCTTGATTTTTTTTTTTTTTTACTTTAAAACCAAAGTGGCACAAGAACATGCTTGTGGTATGCATGAGTTATACAGAGTGACTAACATTAGTATGCACATACTTTCTGAAAGGTGTTATTTACTGACCAGCACCAGCATGTATGTACTTTCTGAAAGGTGGTACTAGGGCACAGTGTTGTGCAGGGCTGAGCTCTCACCCTGATTATTGCACCTCTTGAAATCATGCAGTTTATAACATTTTAACTCCTTCAAATTTGACCCCTTCACAGCAGTCAGTTCCACATCCCTTCGAGTGCCCATCTCACATGTGACTGTCCCTGAGCAACACACCATGCCCTCCACTCCCAGTGCACCTGGAAGCTGCATGGCTGTAACCCTGTGAGCAGCTCCCTGTCCCATGGCACGTGCCCAGCGCTGGCAGCAGAAGGCTTTGAGCTGAGCTGCTGGTGCCCACCCTACTCAGAGCACAGCAGGACTCCATGTCTGGGCTCCCATCTGTTGTTGTGGCAGCTGAAGTCTGGGCTCCTTCAGAAGGAGCCACGAGGGTGCCTTGGCACGTGCCATGGTAACAGACTGGGTGCACAGAGCCTGTGCTAGCACCCACACGGCCAGACACAGATTTGGGTCCATGCAGATGGTCAGGATGGACACAAGATCCTTCCTACCCTGCAGGCACATCTCGGGGTCTTGCTGAAGGTCACATTTCAGCACAGTTTTTCATTTACAGAGATGCTCAGTGATTTAACATGAGGGGTAACAGCCTCCCTCACTGCTCTGTGCAGTGTTTCAGCTGAGTTTACTCTCTGAACATGGTTTTATTGACAGATTACTGCATGAGCTTCAATAACTTGCCTATAGAAGACAATTTTTTTATGCTACAGTGTTAAAAGATGATTTGTGTATTTAGGAGATGTATGCATTTATTGAAAGTCATTCTAGGCAGAGTGGAGCATTGACTGAAATGAATTAACATACCTAGCAAACCTTTTTAAAAAAGCACATATTTCTGAGAATATGAAATAATCTTAGGGCTTTTTTTTTTTTTTTTGCATATTTCACTCTAATAATAAAAGAGTCACAGCCCCTCTAAGTAGAAATCAAAGATACACAGGCATGCAACTTCAAAACTAAGCCTGAAAGGATTGTAGAGTACATGCTCCTAAGGACATCTTCTCTACTTATAATACCTTATTTTCCAAGGCCAATATTAGATGAGTTACTGACTGGTACACAAAGAAAATGCAAAATGAAATTACAGTGATAAACTTTGTCATTTCTGAGATGATATCTTCATTGTAATGAAGGCCTTGTTTTAAACTAATCATGGCAGAATGACTAGTATGTGCTAGAAGATCTACCTGAGCAGCCTTTGGGATCCTAGGTTAAAAAAACCCCAAAGCTTAAAATTTTAAAACTAAAGCATGGTCACTTCTAAGTTAGTGCTGTGAATGTCTTAAAGATAGCAAATTCAACTGCACAGCAAATCTTACCAGTATGGTATTTAGAATGTCAAAAGACACACTCAGAAAAATAACTAGGACTTAACAAGCCTTATCAATCAGCTCCTGACAGCTGAAAATCCAGCTGATATCACAGAGTTATGAAGGAGAAGCTATCAAAGATTTGTATGTCATTTCGTTTGCAAGACTATTCCTTTTTCTTTTATTAATTTGAGAGATGTCTTTCTGTTTGAAAACATTTTTGCATACACACTTAAATGTGATCCTAGACTACATCTCTTTTAAAATCCTGTCATTTGAAATTTGCAGTAATTTAATGACCAGGACTTCTCTGACCCCCAGAGTCCACCCTGCAGCTTTGGACCGTGATACTGCTTTTCTTCTTCTTTTTTTTTTTTCTCAACACTATTATTTTACTTGCTATAGAAATGTTTTCAACTACTATGTTTTATAATTAAAAAATGTGTTTATGTACCCCTATCGTCCCACTACAGCCTCTGATAATGGAACATAGAAGGTGAAAATGGCCCATCCACTACTTCAATTGCACGGAATGGGAGAACAGGGCTGAACTGCACAGCGAGAGGGATATTGCTTTGGTGTTTATGTTTGCAATCTAAGGCCCTGATCCTGCAGACATTTAGGCAGTTGAGCAATTTTACACAAGTGAATAATCTGATTTAGTTCAAAGGGAGTGTTCACATATGTTAAATGTCTCACCTGCTGTGATGGTTTAACACCAGCCAGCAACTGAGTCCCACAGTCACCACCATGCCCTGATGTGGGATGGGGAGAGGAGTTGGGAAACAAAGGTAAAAATTGTGGATTGAGACAAGAAGAGTTTAATAATTGAAATGAAATAAAATAAAATATAGTCATCATTATGAGAAAATATATAATTAATAATTTTAATGGGAAGGGAGAAAACAAAGAAACAAAGATAAATAAAACAAACCCAAGAAAGACAAACAAAGCACAGTGTAGTTGTTCACCACCCCCTGACTGATAGAATGGAATATCCATGTGGCCAGTTTGGGTCAACTGTCCTGCCTGTGACCCCTCCTGTCTTCTTGTGCTCCTCCTTGCTGGCAGAACTTGGGAAACAGGGAAGTCAGTCCATGACTTGGGGTGAGCACCACTCAGCGACAACCAAACCCTGGGTGTGCTACCAACACTATACTCCTGCTAAACCAAAACCCCAGCACTGTGGCAGATATTGGGAAGAAAATGAAGTCTATCCCAACCAAAAGCAGGCCACCTGCCTACGTGTTCATAAGCTGGAGGCCCACATTACAGCCAGGCTGTCGCTTTCCGCGGAGGGAACTTCACTGCACGAAATCACCGGTTTTTCATTTTCTCTTAATTGTTGCCAAAGGAACAGTATCACATTCCCTGCTCTGCTTTTATGAAATACAAGCGTTTGCATTGCTAGAGTGCACATGAAGCTAAATTGGAAAGGGTAGCTGGGCTTAAACTTCAGGAGAATGAAACAGGGCTCGAAAGCAAAATAAAATAGCTAGGACACAGCAAAATATTTTCTGTTACACAGAGCATCCATTCTGCTCACATGGACTTTGATCATACCTGAAGGCAATGTAAAAGTGAGAGAGGGTTTATGTTTCCTTTAAAAAAGACAATGCATAATGGGTTTCAACATGTTATTACTACATGTGTTGTCTGTTAACATGTATCTATACCATCACAGAACTTGACTCTATGTGAATTCATAGCAAAAATTCCAAAAGCAGATAAAATAACAGACAAAAACTTTACCATAATTAGCAAATATTAAGGAAAGGCACAAGATTTCTGAGTGCATTCAAAAGGCAAACAAGCATTTACTTTCCAGATTACCTCTTACAATTACCTCTTAATTCTTGATACCAATATTTGGATGAGTTGAACACTTCAAGGAGAATACTGCAGAAATACAGCACAGTTCTATGTCTCTTAATATTGATAAACACCTCCCACAATGCTGTACGTGAAATTTTAATATGCTGCTGTTTCACTCTTTCAACAAGAATCAGTTTTTCCTCTTCAGAGAGTACCAAAGTCCTCTGATATGTTCAGAAGTAAATCGTCATTTTAAAAATGCAACAGTGAGATTTTTTCCTTCTGTTGCCATTTACATTCTCTGCACTGTGGAAACAACTTTGCTTATTAACTGCACTGTCTCAGATACAAGGAACCCTCTTTAATGCTACCAACATTTTGCCCAAAGAACATGAGGAGTCTGCACTCTGGCCAGACATCACTGAGAAAACTACTGGTCAGATGGAATGGCACCAAGAAACGCTATGGCTCCTTGCAGTTGCAGTGGCATAGAACAGGAGTGAGCCTTGTACATTAACCAGAATTAGAATGGCCTGGGATGGGGTTAAACAAAAAGTGTACACTATAAAAGGAAATAATTAAATATGGCTAAATAAATCTTGAAAAAAATGCTCTGAAATTGAGATCAGCGTATTAAAAATCTTAATGCTCATTAAAATAAATACTTTAAAAATACTTCAATATGTTCTCTTTTGAGTGGATGCTAATTGACACATAAAAGCCAGAGACCTTCTGGGTGGAAGGTGTTGCTCCCAGAAGAACAATGGCAACTTTTGTTGATATGTTTTGGCTAAAGGGCTGGCCCTCTGTGCTGAAATTCAGCCTATGCAGCAGTTTTGTCCTAGTACACAATTCTATAGCCATTTACCTCTGTGCCAACTGGATATGGAACCATAGAAATTTTCAGGTTAAAAAAGACCTTTAAAGTCATCATTCCCCCAGCACTGCCAAGGCCATCATTAAACCATGTCCCCAAGTGCCACATCCACACATCTTGTAGATCTCTCCAGGGATGGGAACTCCACCACTGCCTTGGGCAGCTGTGCCAGGGCTGGATGGGCAGGTGGCTCAACTGGAGACTGTTTCCTTTTGTCCTGTCCCTGTTCCCAGGGAGCAGAGGCCAAACAAACACTCCCCACACCCCTCCCCTGCTCTTCCCTCCTGTCAGGGAGTTGCAGAGAGCCAGAAGGTCCCCCCTGAGCCTCCTTTTCTCCAGGCTGAGCCCCCCACGCTCCCTCAGCCCCTCTTGGTGCTCCAGCCCCTTCCCCAGCTCCATTCCCTTTGGGAGCTGGGTTTCCCCAAGAGCAATGCAGAACACTGCTATGTAAAACACTGTCATAGTGATTTCATAATAACTTAAACTCATTTTGCAGGAGCACAAATAAGAGCACAAAGACAGAAGGACCAGAGATTCAGGTCCCAGCTGAGGAGATTATGATCAAAGCAGGATGGAAACATCTCCTTGTTAGCAACAGATAATTGCATGCTTGGAATCCTTGAATAATTTACTGAAAGGAAACAGATCAGCTGAGGAAAGGTCTAATTTTATACTGTGGAGAGGACACTAAGAATCTGGCCTTCAATATTGTGCAAACAGTTTCTTTCACAATGAATTTGTGAAAGTTATTTTTGCTCAAATAGAGAGTTCTCATGCCTGTGGAATGTTGAGACTGAAGGCTTTCTCATCACTTCTGCTGTCATCACTATGTCAGCCCTAATTACTGTGTGGGGTTGTTGCTTGGGAACTCCTCCCTACCCCCACCATGGGATAGTATTTTCCCAGGCTATGGGAAACACAGCAGAGGGGGAAGGCCAGGAGATCAGGATTGCTCTTTCCAGTACCAGCCCTTCAGCTACATCAGCTTAAGCAGACCATGAAACCGGACCCTGAGGTAGACAGCTTTGAACTCTGCCAAGGGAAACTATCATATGTTTTCTCCCAAGTAATTTTCTATGTTTATAAAATTATGTTTAAAAAAATAATTCAGTATGTCCACCAAAATTTCCTGAAGTCAACAGTTGAACCAGCATTTTAAAGAAGATCATTAGGTTTTTATCAAAATCTAAATCTTAATTGAAAGGTTGAGTAAAAAATTAAAATAAGTGAAATCAATTAATGTTAGGGCCATAATCTTCTTGGCCTCAGTCAGAAATGCTATCCAGTGTCATATATCTCTCTTTAATTTTTCCTTATAATGCATCAGTTTCTTAAGGAGAATTACACTTATTTGGGTTGTTTTTATTAAGCCTGTCTTTGAAAGTAAGAGTAGTAAAACGGAACACACATATGGATAGCATAAAATTAAACATAATAAATGTTATGACCTAAGTAATTTTGGACTTGAGTAAGTAATAAAGAAAGAAAGAGTTCCATGTCTTTCCTTCCTTCCTTCCTTCCTTCCTTCCTTCCTTCCTTCCTTCCTACCTTCCTTCCTTCCTTCCTTCTTTCCTTCCTTTGCATTATTCACAAAGTAAAAGTTCAGTTCAGATAGTTCTCCCTACACTTTTAAAAATTCAGATTTGAATCAAAACCCAAATGTTACATTGCCACCTCAATCCATATCACTTGATTTTGCATTATCTGGGACATATCTTCAAAAGGAAGCCTGAAACATATGAAAGAACATTCTGGCTTTTTTTCCCCCTTCATCCTCATAAAAGGGAATTTTCTACCTATCAATAGATTCCTTAATGCTAGAACTATACCTAGGATAGATTCCACTTTGTGTTTTACATACAACCAATAAAACACTTTTTCTAAATACATGCCAAATTGATTCTAATAATGATCTTCTCCTCAAAACCAATAGTCTTTCCTTTAAATGAAAGGTTTTTTTGCCCACCAGAAAGTTCTCCAAAGTTTCTAAATCCAGTTCCTACGTTTCCAATTTACAATATGAGATGGTCACAAAAGGCATGTGGAGCCTGTAAAGAAAGAGGCCCCCATTCACATGCAGTTGTCCAGCTGCTTCATTTAGCCAACCTCTTCTTTCCACAGGGTATGTAGGTCAGAGTTCCAACGTGAATGCTTGAATTTCTAACTTATCAGACACTATTTTAGCTTAAATATGAAACCAACTTCCATCAGAATTTCAAACATTATTAAAAACCTAAACGAATAAAAAGAATTGTCTCTTCCATTCTCTGTGAAGAGGGATCCTCAACACCATTTCATGCTATACTACTACTAAAAAATCAGAGAATATGGACAGATACGAACTAAAGTTGTTTCTAAAGGGGATCATGAAATTTAATGGACTGATTTAATGCACTTGATTACCGATTCAAATCTCAGGACAGCCAGCATAGGTAATGGATTCCGTAGATCAAACACAGTTCTGGATGCCAATGAGGAGAGGTAAAACAAAGATGTCAGATATGCCACTGGTTTACTAATTGCACATGTAAAGTATATGATTATTGGTGGTAGGAGGGACTAGGCTTAATTTTGGAGTTTCTTTGTTCCTACTTTTTTCATTAATAACACACAAATTCACACTTCAAACAACCCTGAAAGTTCAAGAGCTGATTTACTCTTCAGTCTCAGAAACATCTGTGGTTACAAACACATCATGTTTGTTCTTAACCTCAGACAGAGCAGACCTCAGAATGCTGTTATTCTTCATAGTGAAAGCACAGGAGCAAATTTCACCTGCAGGGAGACTGGGGAAAGTGTAGCAACACATAATACAAATAATTCAATACATATATCTTTAGGTTTAAAGAGAAATATTAAAAAAAAAAGAAAAAAGTCACCTTTAAGAAAGTTCAAGTACCGTGCTTCAAGTTGTGGTAGGGAGATGCTTTAATCCCTTTGTACACAGAGAGGATTAAAAGTATAGAGTAAGTAATAAAAACCCTTCACAAATGAGGTTTTTTTTCTTGGCTGTTGGTTTGTGAGTCTGGTTTCGTGTATGTCAGAAGAATTTCAGTTTCTATCATAGCCCTTAAAATCAGGTCTGATCTAGCTGAGAATTTCTCACACATGACCTC
The DNA here is from genome assembly GCA_013400415.1 of Scytalopus superciliaris. NCBI lineage: Eukaryota > Metazoa > Chordata > Aves > Passeriformes > Rhinocryptidae > Scytalopus > Scytalopus superciliaris. Next base: position 1,177,232 of record VXBX01008464.1, read on the forward strand.
TCCTGTCTGACAGAAAGGCTTGCTGCTCTCAGGCTAACAGAAAACTCAAACTCACTCCCTAAAAGCTTACACCCAGCTTTAGGCTTCTGCCCTAGTCCGGAGTTCATTAGTTCTTAGGGTTTTTTGCCTCCAGGACCATCACTTCATATTACATTGAAGAGAGAAAATCAGGAAGCTCATCCCCATCTCCTTCTGCCACTAAGAGAGTGAAACACCATGGCCTTGCGTGGCATTGTGTCCTGTCCCTTCTTCACTGCTTCCTTCATTTCTCTTCCAGTGTCTCTGTATGTACCTTTCTACTTAACATTTTTTTAACATAGGTTCACTTCTGCAAAGTTATAACCCATACCCACCCACCATTGCTCTTCTGACTCAAACACAGCCTTTTACAACCCCTGGTTTTAGTGGACTCCTGCCATCACACCCTGGGAGAGGAAAGGAAATGTTTCACAAATGCAGCTCTGATTTCTATTACTCTTTCTGTTTGCTTTTACCAAGTGAAATTAACAGCTACAAAGCAGTTAAAAGGACTTGAAAGCCATGTTAGGATGGTCCTAGTTTGTAATGGTAAAGGGGAACATTCCCACAAAGGGAACAACTGGACTGGCATGGTAGAGCTGGCTGGGAATATTCTCAGATAAAACTGGGGAGAGGTATCTGTCTTGTTTTCCCCCCTGTGTCTTAAATGCCTTGAGGCAAAAGATGCCAGACTACAGACTGAAATGTTAAGGGAAAAAACCCACTTCCTAACAGCCTGGGAATTAGGACAGTGAATTAGTGTTTGGATATGGAAGTAAATTACTGTTCAAAATAGGGAAAAGCAAAGACTTGAAGCTGGGTCTTCTGTGTTTCTGAAGAGTAGCCTTAGTTCTAGACTGGCTGCATGCTTTTTATCATATTTCCAATTAATTATTTAAACAGACCTGGGGTCTCTGTTCAAGGAGAATAAGAACATGCTTGATTTTTTAAATAAATTTTACAGGATATAAAATCCACTTCATACCAATATTATTATTATTATCATTGCTGAAATATTCATACTGTAAAGGTGTTAACATGAGGTCACCTTTAGGCTCTGCATCTTTACCTTCGTTAAGTCAGCAAGTACAATGTGTGGCAATAACTGACTTCAAACAGAGATCTTCTTTTAGAAAGGAGAGTAAAGGTATGAAATATCCCTATGCTTTACTTACAAAACATTTGATTTCCAGAAAGTTATTTATACTGTTTCTTAGTTTGGTAGGGTTTTTTTTTCAGCAGAATGTCATACCTGTGGTCACAGAGAATAATAAATGACTGGGGTTTTGTTCTGATTTTAATTTTTTTCTTCTTTTTTTTTTTTTTTCTTTTTTTAAATAATATCACTTCTGTTGACTCTAAATTCCATAAATTAACTTTGAGTAATACTTTGGTGTGGAAAACAATAAAATGAGCTAGCCTTTTTTGTTTCTATTTATGCTTTCTCATTTCTCTGGGTCCCTCCCAGAGTGAATTATGGAACTTCTGAATGTCTCATCACCATACTGCCATTTCATGCTGGAGGAAGTGCTCTGAGAACACAGGAACTATATCTTTCCTTGGAAAGCCTAGAGAAATTATGTTATTCTTGTTGACTCTGACCTTGCCTCCCCATCTGGCTCAAACACAGAACTGTGAGAAGAATCCCGAAGCCACAAGTATCAGCCTCAACTATTGAAAGTATCTTCTTTCATTTAACTTCAGGAAAAGATGCCCTTTTCCCACCAAATTTGTGTTTTCAACTCTCAGTGTGAGAGCAACATCACAGAAAAAAGATTTTTTTGAAACTCAGTGATTGACAAAAGTGATATCCTTTTAGACAGTTTATGTCTACTGAAGATGACTTTTAAAGTGGAAAACTGCTTAAAAAATGCTAGAGAATGGCTGACAATAAAAAATAACCAGATGGGGGTGAAAATAGTGATTTTATTTCCTCTGATATATTGCTTCTTGTATGAAAACATTCTGATTTAAGAGGGGGAAAAAAAAAAAAACTTCAGGAAAAACTACCTGCGTGTTATTTCTGATTAAAAAGACTGTGTAGATAAAGCATTTCTGCAGTTCCGAAGGGCAAGGGAGTCCAGGAAGGAGGGATGTTCTTCAAGAAGGGAATCTTCAAGGCACAACCAGGGGATCAGACCCAGTCAACGTGACTTCAAGAAAGGCAGGTCCTGCTTGACCAATCTGATCTCCTTCTATGAGCAGGTGACCCTCTAAGGCTGTGGATATGTCTACCTAGGCTTTAGTAAAGACTTAGACATTGTTCCCCCACCATTCTCCTGGAGAAACTGGCTGTTCATGACTTAAAAAGGTATATTCTTCACTGGGATAAAAGCTGGCTGATGGCAGGGCCCAGAGAGTGGTGGGGAATGGACTCATTTCCAGCTCGGGAGGGTCACCAGTGGGGCTCCCCAGGGGTCAGGACTGGGGCCACTTTTGTTTAGTCTCTTTATGAATTATCTGGGTGAAGGATCAAGTCCACTCTCAGTACGTTCACAGGTGACACCAAGCTGGGTGGGAGTGTGGATTTGCTGGAGGGCAGGAAGGCTCTGCAGAGGGATCTGGACCCACGGGCAAAGGACAGTGGTGTGAGGTTCAGCAGGGCCAAGAGCAAAGATCTGTCTTTGGGTCAAAACAATTCCCTGCAGCTCCAGGTTGGGGGAACATTGGAAAGCTGGAAAAGGCTCTGGGGGTGCTGGTTGACAGTGGCTGAACATGAACCCAGGTGTGCCCAGGTGGGCAAGAAGACCAATGACACCTGGTTTTACCAGCACTGGTGTGGCCACAGGACCAGGGTAGTGAGGGTCCCCTGTGCTGGCACTCCGGAGGCCACACCTCAGATCCTGGGTTCGGTTTTGGGTCCCTCAGGACAAGAAACACACTGAGGGATTGGAGCATGTGCAGAGAAGAGAACGGAGCTGGGGAAGGGGCTGGAGCAGCAGGAGTAGCTGAGGGAGCTGGGGGGCTCAGCCTGGAGAACAGGAGACTCAGGGGGGACCTTCTGACTCTCTGCAAGTCCCTGACAGGAGGGGGAAGCTGGGGGGTGTCGAGCTCTGTTCCCAGGAAACAGGGACAGGAGAAAAGGAAACAGCCTCAAGTTGTGCCAGGGGAGTTCTACTTTGAATACTAAGGAAAATTTCTTCACTTAAAGGGTTGTCAAGCACTGGCACAGCTGCCCAGGGCAGTGGTGGAGTCCCTGTTCCTGGAGGGATTTACAAGGTGCATAGATGTGTCACTTGGGGACATGGTTAGTGGTGGCCTTGGCAGTGCTGGGGGAACAGTTGGGCGTGATGGTCTCAGAGGTCTTCTCCAACCCAAATGATTCTATGCCTGTTTCCTGTTTGGCTGTATATCTTGCATCCAGAATTCTTGATATTGATATTCACAGCCCAGGACTGAGGTTTTACCAACTTCCAACTCTCAGTGTTTCTGACACAGCTCTCTGTTTGGATCACCTGCTTCCAAACAGATTCCAGAGGAGTTTTCCTCTCCCTGCAGCTACTTGCAATCAGAACAACTTCTTACTGCACTTCACATTTTCAAGTCAAAGAGAAATTCTTTTGTGTCAGAAATACATCCTAGCAGAGGAAGACTGGCAATAACCTAGGACAGCAAAAATGCAAACAAAATTCCAAGGCACGCAGACTCTGTTTTCAGTATAGAATATCAGAACGCTGGGATGATGTGTAAACACCCTGCCAGACTGGCATCAAAGGAGGAATACTGCTGAGATTCTTGCTCTCCCTTGTGTTTATGGGTCATGGAAGAGCACAGCTGGGATTGGTGCCCGTGCAAGGGATGCAGCACAGGACCGCTCGTGCTGAGGCTGCCTTTCCTCATCCTCCCATTCTGCCTCCTGGGCCTCAGTAATCCGTGGTCCCTGGTGCAATTACACCTGATAAGTTTGCCCTGCTTATTTATATCTTTGATCTTTCTGTAAACAGTCTCTGGACATTTGTTCATGCTGAGCAGTACTTTGATCCATGAATAAAATCACTCAAAAGTACTAGTGCAGCAAGGTAGGGCTCAACATTTATAAAAGTAAAATCTTGACATAAACTGTTTTCACAAACTTGTGTTCCTTTGGGATAGCACTCTTGCCTTGTTTGCTGTTTTCCTGGCAAGTTGTTTTGAGTTAGAGCAGAATTGGAATGGTAATTGTAATGAAACAAGAGGAGGGGAAGAACAACACAGTTCATTTTCCAAGTAAAAATATCACAGACAAGTGATGAAATAATTTTGTGGAGAATCACTCTCCATTTATTTATTTTTCATTTGCTTTAAAGACACTTGGCTTTGGCCTCATTTAATCTGAAAATATTCATATTCTGTAAATAATTTCTAAAAAATTGTATGTTATCGAGAACAGATTAAGTAGAAAACCACTCAACCTGCATATACTGTAAAATACTGTCTAAAATAATATAATGAGATTCAGAACACTAGAGATCTTTTCAGTGTTTTCTGTTGCCATGATCATTTTCAATTCCCTTAGGAATATTCACACCAAGAAAAGGAGATGTTTTTAAACTTCTGAATGCAGTTCCTGAAGAGATTCCCCATTTTAGAGTGGGAGACACAGCTGTGTAGGACTGCAAATGCATATCTTATTCTGGAACAAGTGAAGAATAAGTCCAGAAGGAACCTGTGGACATTGTACAACGATATGTTGGTAATCTCAATCTTTGCCTCAAAGGAAGAAATCACTTTGGATAAAAGTGGTATACTTGTAAATGCTATTGAGAAAATGTTAAAATTAGTAGGAAACACTGTTTAATCACTTTTTTCATTTCATTGTGATGCCACATTTGTTCACAAGTATTTTGTCAATAGTGAGCCAGCCACAAGAGTCATTAGCTATAAGTGTTTATTTCACTTTATATTAGGATACTGTATGCATATTGTCTTATATTTGCTCAAAAAATCTTCTTGTTAAACAAATTTTATACCTTGAAGATGACCAGAAGTTACACTCTAAACACAGAAAAGCTTTTGAATGGCATCAAATAGATTGGTTCCTTATTCATTTCCAAACCATTTGATTGTGCTTCTACTTGTCAAAAACTTCCTTTAAATGGAGGTGATGCTGAGGAGTCTTTCTGTAACTGCTTACAACAGACTTTTAGCATTAATTTGAGTATGTAAATGTGGTTTGGAGTGAATGCATTATAGGGTAAGAAATAGCATCAAATTCCAATGTGCACAATATATTTGGGTCATTTGCTCATGTCATATGTTTGCAGGGATTAGGTATGTATCTATGTACAGTACTAAAGCACTAACATTAAAATTAGCATTAAAAATGGGGTTATAAACTTAGATTTTTCTTATCGTAGATCTCACACTGTCTGTGTTCTGATGAGTATCTGCTTAAAACTTCATAGCATTTGGTTAATTTGAAAATCAGGATTAGGATGCATTCTAACAGATACATTTTCCCCACCAAACTGAAGAATTTGCACATGCCATGTAGGAAGTACAGATCTGAGATTGAACTAATGATCACAGTCATCTCTTCAGGCCTTAAAATCTATGAACAGATGGAAGTGGTGCTATATACAGGTTAATCTTATGTATATTTTGGAATTTTAATTTCACTTACCCCTTGCTAAAGGTCTCCTTGGTTTCTCACGTTCAAAGTTTTGCTCATCTTGTGCTATGAACAAATTTTTATTCATTGAAAATTATCTTCAGTCTTTGGGTTTGGTTTTTTCTAATTTTAAAATTCAGTCTTGTTTCTACCTACCCAGTAATTTCTGACAAATAACCAACCCTTCAGACCTCATGGAAAATGCCATGTCATTTCATCTTCAAACTCAAACAAGTAAGTTGTGTGTGAGTATTTCAAGAATTCCTACAATGCAGGGAAATATTGACAGACCTTATTAAATGTAAAGAAGTAACAAAGTGAAAGCTTTCTGAATTCCTTGCCATTTTCAAAATGTCTTGTTCAATGTTTAAGATATATAGGAATTCAGATGTCGTCAAATACATTTTAATCGCATCAATCAAATGAAAATGTGATGAAATCACTACATATCACAAAGAAATGTTTTATATTAATGCCATAACAATGGTTTGCTCAATGAGTATATGAAGGAGCTGCCACTTGAACCATAGCAAGACTGGAATTTTGAGAATCAAATAGCTAAGAATAACACTGCTCCATTTTCAACATACTAAAAGCTTTTTACTCAGTGGGAAACTAAGTTATTAGAAAGGGCAGTCTAAAAATGTACTGCTAGGAGATTTGGGAGTAGTAGTCCTTGAAGTGAAGATTTAGTATTGTAGATTTTACAATTTATCCATTTTTTGGTGGTTGTGATGTATGAGTCACTGGGGTAATAAACTTCAAATAGGTTGAAGTAAAGTTAAGTACTTCCCAGTATCTTCTATTAATTATCTGTGGAATAGAAGAAAAGAAATTAATGCAGAGACATAAGCTCATCTTGGAACAAAAGGGGAATACATTCTTATTGTGATGATTTTACTGAGTCTTTTTCAGAGAAGGCTGAGTGATCACGAAATATTTAATATCTGTAGATTACTTAAAACATTTCATTTTTTATAATTTTTTAATTTAAATGAGGAATGTGATAAAAAAAATGGATGACAGCAGACTAGGAATCCCGTAAACAGAATTATTGAAGGTGTTGTGTTCTCCTGTGTATAAAAGCTGCAGGTCAGTCCCGGGCAGGCTTGCCTGCTGCAGCTGTTTCCAGACTATTCCATGCTCTTTGTTCTTTTAACCACAGAGTTCTTGGGAGAGGACTGTAGAGTGAGGAAATTTGTCACAGATATGATGGCTCTGTGATTTAGCAGGGAGCTGATTTGCCATTGCTCAGGGGAATCTCTAAGCCTTTCCCCTGGCTATTCCAAACCTAGCTGACCAAAATGATCTGTGTTTATAGTCTGATAAAGAAAGAAAGGGAAAAGCAAACCCTCCATTCTCCACACATTCCAGTAGGCTTCCTAACTTTTAAAGACTCATTTCTTCATTTCTGATGATTTGGTGCTGTGAAGACTGACAGTCTGAGTGGAAGCTCTTTCTCTAAAGAAGGAAAAGTTTTGTCTTCTATGTGCAGATGAGCAACAGATTGCAAATGTGAGGAACTAACTGCTGATTTCAGATGACTTTGGTAGATGGAATCAACACTGTATTCAAGATCCCCTGAATGCCCTTTAATACCTCCAAGTGCAAAATCTACAGTTAGATTAATTGGGGGGAAAAAAAAACCTAAACAAAGCAAAAGCAAGCAAACAAACAAAACCCACAAGAGAATGAACAGAAAATGCACTTAATTCTCTTAAAATATGGTGTTTGTTTACACAAGTGTTGCCTGTGAGTATTTAAGGTCAGCTCAAAGTTTGGCATTGCAACTTCTTATTCTTCGACTCATCAGCATAGCTGAAACCTCCAGACCTGTGTCCCTTTGATCATTTCAGATTTGGACACTGTCCAACACATTAACTTTCACTAAAGCTTACAGCTTTTTGGCAACAATAACACTGTTTACTTCAGCCTTGCAGAGACTCCAAGAACTGATGATAAATTATCTTGGGTTTGCATGGCAAGGTTTGGAGTATTGGGGGCTGGGAGCTACAGGGGTACCAGTATGTTTTCTTAGTTTCTTTCTTTGGAAAGAGTAAAATCCTTTGGTCTTTACTCGCTGTATGAGGTTCCTCATGTCAGTATCCTTCATGAGTATCAAAATCAATGCATTTGGAAAGCAAACATATGAAGGGAAGTTGACATCACTGATCTTCTCCCACCTCCAAGAGAAAACACTGAGTATGGCATTGTTTGTGCAACTAGAAAGTGTCTCTGCTGAATAGCAATTGTCAGACAAAAAAAATCAATCCTTTATTTGCAGTTCCATGTGCACACTCTGCATTCTAAGCTATGCAGTATCCACACTTGCCAGGAAATGAATACAATAGTTCCTAATCTTTTTCAGTGAAGGTACAGGTATTTCTTTAACTAGATCCTACAATGAATGTTAGATTGATGGTCAAGGTAGAAATGTCCAGTCCTGAGGTTTGAAAAAAAATTGCTCATGATTGTTTCCCCACCAACTCCCACCTGAAAGTCAATCGGAAGCCTCAGATGCACATTGACAGTTTAACACCCCCCATACTTTAGGCTCAGCTAAGTGCTCAGACTAGTTCTCACTCTTGTTACATTTCCTAGATCAGTCTTCCACATCCCAGCTAATTATCAACATCATCTCTGCAGATAATCTTGTCAGAGGATGACTGTGTCAGAAGATAATCTTTTTAGGGGATAATCTTACCACAGGATCATCTTGTCTCAAGATAATTGCATTACAAGACTCAATAGCATCAGTTCCTCCCAAGAATATGGTAAATTTTCAGAAACAGCAATATATAGTCATTAGTTTAAAAGACGTATTAAACTATATGATATGAGTCAGCAGAGCAGTGGAAATCAATGTAGAGCACTCCTATGTGCAAAACATCCTACATGAAAATGTTTATGAAAGAGGGCTCTAATGAACAGCAATTTTGATAGAACAGTATATCACAGATAAAAAGTCTTTAGTTCTCTCATTGCAGGTTTTAATACTTTGTAATAAAAGCTTCTCCTAGGTGAGATTCCACAGGCATTACTTTGCACTAGCATTTTCTATGAGTTAATATTGCACAGCACTATAATAAATTATAAGCCTCACAGCACTGATCGTAGGTAAGACTAGAGAATCCTTAATTTTTAGGGGTGGATTAAGACTCATCCAGTGCATCACTAATCACTCATATGAAAAAATTCCCACAAATGCTGCAGCCCTTTCAGGTGTTAACAAAGATCTAGTAATTTTCAATCCTTTATCAGACTGTCAAACTACTACAGATAATGAAATAGCAGTAATGATGGAATTAGAATTTAGGAATTCTCATCCTGAAGCACTGTCTATTTTCACATACTCCAAAGCACAGAGACAACAATCATATTCAAACCTTCTTTTTTCCAGACAAAGGGTAACTAATTCAAGATTCTTTCTGACCCTGGACATGTTGCTGCTCTTTTCACTACACATTCCACAGGCTTGTGTCCATTCAGTTATCAAGGATTGCTTCAAAAAGTATGGAGGATAGCTTTATTCCTCTAGTTTGACAACGTGTCTCTATATGAATAACACGTAATTCTGGAACAAGTGCAGCAAAGTTAGAAATGGCAGCATTAAAACAAAATGAACCTACTCAAAAGCCACATCCTCAGGCCACAAACTATTCCTTTTGCAGGTACCCACCCACATCAGTGAGGGTTATGACACCACCTTGCTAATCCCACACACATTTGATGAGATATTGTTATTGTGGGCAGTGTCAGTTCCCTCACACTCACAGCACTGTCAGGTGCGTGCTGTGCTGTGTGCGCCTTCACACCAGCTCTGAGCACAACTTTTAATTGTTTTCCTGGTTTCCCAGTTTTATTTAGCAACACTTTATATCAGCTGCCCTTCCCTTACAGTTTATTTTTATGGCTGGTTAAAAAACCAGCCTTCTCCTTCTTTGTTTTAACCAGTTTCTACTGTTTCTTAACTTTTATTTCACCCAGGCAGCAGCAGGAATGTCATGGTGTGCCTTTACTAATTGATGCACTCTGTTTCTACCCCAGCCTTCACCTGTTCCATGTCAGCTGCCTACTTTCAATTTATTTGGAGATATTCTTTATTCTTTTTCTTCATGACCTTCATGACCCTATTTGTGCTACTGCAAAAAGAAGGAAGATTGTCTAACGTCCATGAATCACCTCAACTGATATTTCCAGGGCATACACTGCTCAAAACCTCAAGCTTCATGATTCACTACATGTTTCCTCTGTCTTTCTCATGCCATTTTACAACATTACCAGTTTTTATAACTGATGTATTTTATTGTCTTGTATTATGCAGAAAACTCCTGTATAAAATTATAAATCTTTATCCAAAAATTCAACTTTTATTCTGAGTAATAGTCTACCCTAAATGGCAGTTAATATTAATCTGGCAGGAAAAATAGTGACATCTGCATGTTACACAATTGTAATCATAAAGCTCAAAGGGCACTAATGAAAATCTGAAAGACAAAATATTGAAATACCTTTTGCATTCATTGGAAAACCTTGGAAAAAACAACCATCTTCAAAGCCTGGTCAGCAGGTTTTAGCTGTTGAATGAACTGTATTGCATTCTTGTTTTAGAAATAAACCCTGAAGAAGAAAACATGGGATTCCCATCTTGCAGAGACAGGAAAATACGTTAAGACTGTGATGCAATTTCACGGCGGGTTGGGACTGTTCTGATACAGACAATTCCTCTTCCTCTCCCAACAATGCATCCTACCTGAATCCCTGGGGCCATTTCTAGTCACTCATTGGCCTGCAATGACTTAGTTCAGACATTTTTGTGATCCTATGCATGCTATAATTTATGTAAGTTTAAACCTGTTTCCAAAGCAGAGCTAGGAATCCATGATTAGTTGCAGGAGAAAAGATTGCCTCTGTAAGTAAGATCAGTTGAAGAAATACATGAAACTACATCTTATTTTTCATTCTGTTTGTTTCAAATTAAGATCTGCGTTTGCAGGGAGCAGGTTTTGCTTTTTATGGAACTTCCTCTATAAAATAGCAGTCTCTAATTAAATGCAATGACAGTAACATAATTACATTACTATCTTACAGTGTTTTTAATATGGGTCTATTTAGTCTGCATTTCCCACTGAAATTTTGCATTACCAACTGACTGTTTCTGAGCAGATTAGCTGCCATTAGTCAGATTTCCTTTCATGCATTGATAATTTATCAATAATGTTAACATGCCTATTTAAAGACATTTGGAATATATTTCTGTGCCAGGGGGAGGGAGGGATGGGGGAATCTGGACCAAAGGTTGCTGTGTATATTGATATATATGTGTAAATATTTTTATTTTTAATGAGTTGGAGACTTTAGTAATCTCAGAAAGGAGAGAATCTGTGCCAAACTACTTGCTCTGAAGAATCCTGAAGATGAGGAGTATAAAACCCTCTCAACTTGCATTAACTGCAACTGCATTTTCAGATGTCCCAGTACCCTGCAAATCAAAACTAATGAAAACTTATTTTACAGTGACAAAAGCGAATTTTCTAACAAGTCTTTTCTCCATCCTTCATATCACAGTCCCCAAAAAAGTCAAGTCTGCAGGGAATCTCTCCAATACACACTGTCCCCCAAAATTCCAGAGGCTTTTGGGCAGTCTCCTTATTTTGCCATGTTTCCTCTCAGACAGAATAGGCCTCCACAGGTGTCTTCTCCCTATTGTTATGCAGCAGCACTTTTCCATTTGTCCAAATTCCCCTGTATATTTCGATGTGACACATTAGAGTGCAGGTGATTCCTACAGTTATTCTGATTACAAACAGAAGGCAGTGTCAGAAGAGTCTTTATAGGCCAACAGCAAAGGAAGAGTTGTATTGACAGGAAACAAAACATGCTCTGAATTTTGGTTCAACCTTTTGTGTGTTGTCCATCAAGGTAAGAAGTTGAAAATGCTTCTGGTGAGAACAGATTTTTTCAAAGGAAAAAAAAAAAAATTCTTTTTTTTTCTCGTGTTGTCAGGTATGGCCTGAATGTTTTCAAATTATGTCCCTTTGGTATGAAAACAGGAGCTCTGAAACTTTATTTATTTACTGGAAAATATGATGTTCATTAATTTCCTACAGCTTTACTGTCTTTTCCAAGCATACTTTATTAGCTTTTATGCATGTTAACAATTTAAATGAGAAGTTGTGATACGTAGAATAGGAAATATTATAATTAAAAGTTTGTTATGACAACTCTGACACACTGAAAACTTGAAGAATTAAGGTGTTAAAAATCATAGCTCTTGGAGCTTTTCAGTAAAACTTTCAAGATCAACAACTCTGCTTTAGAAAATCTTTAAGTGTTTATTAACTTAAGTAGATTTCATAGAATTTCTTTGATCACATTTTTTACAATAAAGCTATTGCAAAGCATGCATCCTAATTGTTTATTTACACAATATTAATATTCAGGCAGAAGGATCATGGAAGCACAGTTAATTAAATACAAATTAATGTGGTGGAATATTTAATTATCTATTCTACACCTCACAACTAATGATTATGTAAATGCCTTGCATTTAATCTTGTTCCCAGGAAATTAACTTAATGGCCTTCAACAAATGAACATTTTGTATGCATTGCAGGACACTTTATCTAAATTTTAACAGCATGGTATTAGTTTCAGATAATAACATGATTACACAATTTAAAATGTAAATGTATACAATACTTCTGTTTTCTTGATTTTACTTCAGAACTCAGAGTGGAATATAGGACTACTTATAGGATTGCAGCTCTGAGGTTCAGAAGGTTAGGTGTTGGCCAGCACCAATGTCTCTGGCTTTGCTTTCAGCACATTTGCAGGACTCTCTGTCACTCAAACACCCAGCCTGCTCCTGGAGAGGGGAACTGGCGTTCTGGCTCTCCCAGACACAGACCTTGAACCAGAGGGATACAGAAGGTACAGGAAAATATCTTACTGTATCAGAGAGATCCTGCTAAATTGCCCAGACCCAGGTCCAGTAATGAACATTGAAAGTTAGCCATAGCAGAGACTTTGCTCTGTTGATTGCACAAAAAGTCTGTACCTTTCTGTAAAAAAATGATGGTCTATATATGTGTTTCTGGTAGATAGTTAAAGCAGTATTTACATAGCAAATCTTCTTTAAAAAAAACCCACTTAAATAGCTACATATAGAAAAAGTAACTGTGCAAGGCTGTCTTTTCGTCTTTCAGGGTTTTTTTTTTACTTTTAGAGATATTAGGAACTCCTACATGCTTTAACCTTGGATTCCAGAATGCTGTGGAGTGATCTCAAAATGAGATTATGTAATTACAAGAAGTATCCTTAACTTTCACTAAAGTACATACCAGATACAGTGCCTGGGAAAAAAGGTCTCTTGTTACTAACCAGTATAATTAATATTCTCTCCAATCCAGGATTAATGCTTCTCAGGCAGAGGAGAGAGAGGGTTATTAGGGTCTTATGCACAGCCTAAAAAGGGACTGATGATTATTACTTATTTGTCTGTAGGCCTGGGCATGCCTGTGCAGACTGTCAAACACTGCCTATTCCTGTTACTTTTGCTTTTGCAGAACAATTACAGCTGGAAAAAGCTGAAGTCTTATTCAAAGTCAGTGGAAGTCAATGGGAAATGATCAGAAATCAAGCCAAAGGAATAACAATGAGATCTCATGGGGTGTTTTATAGCTTCAGAGCATTCTACATATTCTACAAAGGCAACACAACACTGAGTTGTACAGCCAGGTAGATTTTACCAAGTGAGAGCAAATGGTGTTTAGAAAAAAGAAAAAAGAAAAAAGAAAAAAGGAAAAAGAAAAAAGAGAAAAAAGAAAAAAAAAAGAAAAAAAAAGAAATTATTCAAAGAATCATTTCAGTCAAAAGTATAAAATGAAAGTTTTCAAATTTTATGTCATTTTGGTATTATTTAAATTAAGAGTTTCCTTGGTGAAACAAGGAAGAACAAGAAGGCTTAAGATAGAATCTCTGTTTCATTTATAAAGAATGAGAGAAAAAGAAATCCCTAGCTCTGACCAGGTACACTCATATGAATTATACATTTGCTTATCCATAGTGCTGCACTTGCTAATCATCACTGTAATTGCACTCAGGAAAAAGGGAATGGAAATTTCACAGAAAAGAAATCTTTGAGTCATTTAGCCATCCTGAATTCAAGAGGAATAGATATTAGTTTTAAGATATTCAGCTTAAAAAAGCAGCACTTGGAGGCTCCATTTTAAAGAATAAATTCTACTCAAAAGTCTATTTTGCTCTGGATTTCTAACCTGGGATGTATGTGTTGAGTAAATCTTAGGAATTGCCTTTGTGGTGTATCTGAGCAGGTTAATTCTGACAGCCCTTGGTGGGGTCTCAGAAGATTGGGAGTAGCAGAAGCAGTGTCTGAGCAGTGAAGGGGCAACTGCACTCCTGGCTGGACCTTGGGCACAGTTGCCTTCATTTTATTGGAAGAGAGAGGCAAGGGACAGGCTCTGCAATACCCCAGATCTCAGCTGGACTGTGAATTGAGTGAGATTTAGCACTAGTTGGAGTGATATCTACCACAGAGCTGCACTTCACAAGCAGAAGGTGTGCTCATGGTCCTTCTGGAATCCGCTGCTTCATTTCACACATTCGTGTACCTAATCACAAGGTCCCTTGAGAATATGAAAGGAAGCAAAGGAAGCAAAGGAAATAAAATAGGAAAAGGAAAGAACTGCACTTACCTACTAGTATAAGTTATACAATATATATGCAATTAGATAACTCAGCACAAAACAAGTCCTTTGAACTCCAAGGCACTTTGTATCTACACTCTAGAATGCTCAAGCTTTCTTTCCCATCATTAAAGCACAGTACATGTTGAAATATTCTGTGCTTTAGATTCATAAGAGGTGCATATTAATTGTCATTCACTCATCATAGCTGTCATCCAGAAATCAGTTGAATAATCACAGTGAAGTTCACCCACAAAAGTGAGCTGATCAAATTAAAATTAATTAGTTGACATCGTATTCTTTGTTTAGTGTGATCTCTTACAGTTGTCTTCTGCAGGGTTATATTCATGTCTCTCAAATAGTGTTTTTGCCTCTGCAAAGGAAATGAGTGATGTTACCCTTGCTACGAAAAGTTCAGAATATGACATGGGGTTTTTTGTATCCCCCATTTATCTTGCTGCTTCCTGCCAATTCACTGAGTGTGAAAATCCTTCAGTTTGAATTTTCTGTCTTGCTTATTTGTTTTATTTGTCCATTATTAACATTTGGTTTATTCTTTGTCAGGGTGAGAAATAGGTAAACCAGGGGTGTAAACCTGCAAGGAGATGGGAAATTCTTGGAGGAGTCAGGTGGAAGTTGATTGCACTCAGTAGTTTCACAGAGCACTTAATAGCTTCTCAGGTCATTGTCAGTTGAGAAGGAAAGTGGATCACAAAGATTGGAAATAGCTATTTTTACATATGATTTCAAAAGGCCTAATTCAACTCTCATTTAAGTCAATGGGAGATTTTCCAGAGTTTAATGGAGAGCTCTTAACATTTTCCACCCCTAAGGATTATGCCAGTTAAACAGCTGCCTGGACAAACCTACCAAAACCAGTCAAATGAGGATTCCAATAAGTACCCTGTAGTCTAGTCCCCTCAGAGCAGCCACCTGCACCAGGGAGTATGATAACAGCAGACCATACTGAGCTCAGAGTTGAAACAAATGAGATTATCTAAAACTGGAAGTATATTAATGGAGCTCAGAGTTGAAACAAATGAGATTATCTAAAACTGGAAGTATATTAACGGAGCTCTGTATAAAATGAGAAATTTTACCGTTGGTGTATGGTCTCAGAAACCTTTACTATGTGTAGAAACCAAAAATACAATGAAAGAATATATACCTCCATACTGTATAAAATACTTGTTAAACTAAGTTGAATCACAATTCCCACAATTTGAAGAGGCTTTAGAAACTTTCCATGCTTCTATTAGACTAATGTATTCTTCAGAACACCACCCATTTATGTTGAACATTCCTCTCCCTCTTCCTTTTTCCTTCATCTCTGCTGTCTTCCCCTTAAAACACGTCGTGATCTCCTTTCCCAGGTCTTCATTTCTCAGTCTCCTTTCCCAGACCTTTATCCTGCCCTTCTTTTTTTATTTATTCAGTGAAAGAAAAACAAAAAAGTGAACTAAGAAAGTAGCAGCTGCTATAAAGTTTTTTGGGAAGGTATGGGGAGGAGTTCTCAGAGTAGAATGTTGGGGAGGGCCAGTAAAGGGATTAATTAAGACTCTGCAGCCCCTTTCCTGCTCCCAGGCTCCCTCTGAATCAAGATTAGTGTTTGGATTAACACTTTTAGGAGGAATTAATTTCCTCTGACTAAAAGGACACAGGAGAGCGATGCAGTTCCCATCATATGTGGTTATCTTTGACATCTCAGACTAAATGATCCAGCTGTTTTCAGCTAAGTCAGCTAAGGGCTGACTTGGACATCAGACCAGAACTCCCACTGTGCCATCCACACTGAGACTCACTAATAGCTCTGCCTTTAGGTCGAGTGGGCACTTTTCTTTTGCTGACTGACATGGTTTGTGTTCTGCTCTCTCTCCTGCTTACCGTTCTTACAGTCTGGGCTCTCTTTTCCTGGCACTGAGCATCTTTAGAAACCAGATTAAATAGGATTTAGCCCAGAATCACCAACATCACTTCTTCAAACAGTTCAGCTTCACAGTCATAAAATAGCAACTACTCCTTGGATTATGGCAGCATATTCTTGAGCCCATGTAATCTTAAAACATACATTGTGGGGCTCTAATTTTCAATGACTGTCAGGCACCTGTTTATATTTATGTGGTGTGTTGACATTTCAGATGTCCTGCAAAGACTTTCACATTGATTTGGAGCGAACAGCTCACAATTTAAAAAAACTTAGTGTGTGAAAAATCATTGCAGCATGTCCCCACTGCAATTTGGAGATAGGAGGCAAACATAATTCTCTATTGCCCATAGACTTTTACATTTTTATGAATAAAATGAAACCCAGACTATTCAAAAGCATTCAGCCTTTATGTCAATCCAGTCCTGTTGGAAACATTGGTAAACACCAAGAGTTTTTAAAAGCAGCAGTTAGGTCAGTGCTGAGCACCTTTGCAGATCTCTATTAAATCAGCAGCTCAGCCTCTGCATAATAAAAGAACCATGGCATCAAATTTCAGAGCTGATGGCCTTTCTATCCTCTGCGCCTTTTTTTTTTTGTTGTTTAGGAAACAGTTGCATAAAGAAAAGACCACTGAAGTGGAAAAAACCAGTTGAATATTTGTACATTTTTTTCTGCTACTAGGTTTTCCCCTTTCATTTCTTTATTAGTTGAGAAACAATTGTAATACTTGAGCAGTCAGTGAGTTCACTTTATTAACAGTTCAAACATAATGTGAAGCCAATATATTTAATGTTAGTTACAAACCTTCTGCAAATTTAAGCTGTATTTTGCGCACTTAATTAGGTAAACTACATTGTTTTTCTCTTACAGGTTCCTCTTTTTAATATGAGAGCAATAAAAGCACCATAGGGTGCATTGTATTTTAAAAAATGCATTAGAGTATATACTTTTCTATGAATTGTAAATTGTTTAGAAATTTTTTCACCTTCACTATTCTTACAATTCACAATAAAATACGTGATCCCTAATGCAACCTTTTTAAAAAGTGACTGCACCCAGCCTGTAACTAATTAATTATGAACATAATCTGTTCTAGTGACAGTTATTTTTTAACAAAGCTTTATAATGCAAATCATGGCATTTACATTTCTATTCAAGGGATGTCTACATTTAAACTCTCATACAGGATATTTCCTAAGAATCAATTCATTACTTTCTCTTCTTCTTTTTTATTTTTTTCCCCCCACCTTCTACTCTCTCCTTTGCAGTTCTCATTTTCTTTTGAAATGGAACAAAACATTGCTAATTTGACTGAAGCCATTCTCCTCTTCATGGTATTTTCCTCCTTTACTCTCATTGCAGACTGAGTAGATCAAGCTATTGAATGTAAAGCCAGAGAGCATTTCACTATACATGAAATGAAGGAAGATCATGCTGGGACAGTCACCTTCACCATCATGCATTCAGTCTAAATTTACAGTAATAGACTCATACTCGGAGAATGCTTGCTGTGTTTGTTTGCAAACTAGTATGCAGTACTTACAAGTCTGTGGTTTTATTGACATATTCCTTTCCTTTCCTGTGGTTTTTAATTGAAACCCCCACTGCTCAGCCTAGCTCCTGGAAGTCAGAGAACAGAAGTTTTGCGTTTAGTTTAGCATTTAGACAAGATGAACACATACAGCAGAGTTCTGCTGGTCGATTACGAAATGCATAGTTCAGGGCTGTTGCAGTTTTTGTTTTGATTAAGACTCATGATATGTGTGTGGAATTAACACTATGAGATCAAATCACAGAGTCACACAACCACAGAATCCCAGAATATGCCAAGTTGGAAGGGACCCATAAGGATCATCAAGTCCAACTCCTGGCCCTGCACAAGAGCATCCCTGTGCCTGAGACCATCATCCAGATGCTTCTTGAGCTCTGGCAGCCTTGGTGCTGTGCCCACTGCCATGGGGAACCTGGGCAGTGCCAGAACACCCTCTGGGGGAAGAGCCTTTTCCTGAGGTCCCACCTAACCCTGCCCTGGCACAAGTTCAGCTGTTCCCTCAGGTCCTGTCACTGGTCACAACAGACATAAGTGCCTTCCCCTTCTCTTCCTCTCAAATGAATGAGGAAGGAAACATCTTAATGCATAGACCAACAGTGAAAATAAGTCATTTTAATATCACTAGAAATATCTATAGGTGTTTGCTTCCTGCTGCTGCATATACACTGCTGGTGGTGTGTCCAGCCTGAATGTTCTGAGCTGTGACTTGGCCAACCAAGGGTAGTTTTTCATTCTAGTCACTCTCTGGATGCACTGAGAGGGAACCAAGAGTAGTCCTGTGTATCATAAGGAGGTATTATTTCTTTAAAAATTTGCGGTGTTCTTCACCAATAATACCACTTTAGGTACCAACAGAGTTAAAAACACATGTGCAAAACTGATGTGAACTGATAAACAAAAGTCACGTAAATCTAAAGTCACATTTCTGAGCTCAGACATATCACCTGAGTTAGAATTCTGATGATTTATACTTTTGTCTTATGATATGAGTCAAAATCCATTGAAAACATGTATGACCCAAGGGAATGGCATGAAACTGTGCCAGGGAATATTTAGGCTAGATCTCAGGGAAAGGCTCTTCCCCCAGAGGGTGGTGGGCACTGCCCAGGCTCCCCAGGGCAGTGGGCACAGCCCCAAGGCTGCCAGAGCTCCAGAAGGGTTTGGACAATGCTCTGAGGGACAGGGTGGGATTGTTGGGGTGTCTGTGCAGGGCCAGGAGTTGGGCTGGATGATTCTTACAGCTCAGGATATGATTCTGTGATTACCAGTACAACTTTCACTTAACTAAAAGAGCAAGGCAATACCAATAACACACAACTACATCCAAAAAAGGCAACTCATGTCCACCAATAATGATTTAAACCACTTCTGACTCCTGAGGACTTTCTGAACACGCGGCTTGTCCTCTAACTAGTTCCATTGCAAAACCTGGGTGTGATGAAGCAGATCTGGCAGCTGCAGGTACAGTTTCCACTGCCAGTGACAAAGCAAGCCTGTATTATTATTGTCATACTGCAGAAGCCATGAACTCCTTCAGCTGCTATTATGCACACAGTCTTGTCATTCTAACAAGGGCAGCCTCGATACCCTTTAATGAATTTCTTACTGCTCTGTATAATTAAATCAACATCTCCCTGTGCCTTATATGTTGACCAAAACCACCTCTTTTCATCCAGACAATACATATATTCAGTATACTATATGTTCCTGTGCTAAAATACGTCTCATTTCTTCCTGTGAAATGAATGGATTTGTTTACTTGTATTCCAAGAAAAATTGAACCAACTTGCCTTGGATGCAGATGGGAAATAGACTCTTTCAAGAATTCCTCCTGCTGCATTAACACCCTTCAACCAAGTAGCCAGCAGAGTCTTTGCAGCACAGAAGTTGTGCATGAAAAAAACCCAACCACCACCAGCATTTGTCAAATAAATGTCTGTTAATGAATAACATAAAAGAGCCCATGTTCCTCAGTTGTAAATAAGAGAGAACAGAGAAGTGTGAAAAGAACTCTGCTAGAGAAACAATGAAATATTAATAAACTTGTGTGGGAAGCCTTGCTAGGTGAGGAATTAGACAAATACATCACTTGCTTTCTTCATCCTCCCACGGGACCATGCCTACATGAATTGGTATTGACCTATGAGGTAAGAAACATACATAAAAAGAATCCACAACAAATAACCCACAATTTTAGAGTCCAGTTCATGCCACAGACCACTGCACAGTTAAGGAGCTTATGTGCATAGTAACATGACAGTGAAAAACCTCCTATTTGTTCTGTATAGAGCCTGGAAATCATACACACCCTATCCTGATAAACCTTAATATTCCTTTCTTTCTTTTGTTCTGATACTTTTAATCATAACTGTAGAACTGCCATGCCTAGATATGAAGAGAATTAAAGGATTATATTAAAATTATCAAAATATACTCAAAATATCTGGACATTTAAACAAGTGCAGTGGTAAATTGCTGGGTTTTTCTATATGAAGCATATGACCAAATACATATTTACTGCATGAGTGCTGTGGGGTGCACATGTGCTCTGAACCTTTTTTCTGGACCAAACATTAAAATATCTGAGGAGAAATTATTGATTATTTGGGTGAAAAGCATCCTCTTTAGGAGGATTAGTCATTGCAGCCTAAAGGATTATGCTCACCGTTCACTTGTTACTGGTAAATATTGACTTTTAAAAGGAGATCACAAAGATAACCAGGTTCTTTTAGTTTTCTACATATCAAAGGTGGAAGGTATAAAATTGCTATTTTGTTTGAAGCTCTTTCAAACTGAAATGGTAATCCACTGATTTTACCACTGGGATGCCAGAATATTTAAGAATTTGCAAATATCCCTGTCAATGTTGCTCATTATGCAAGAAATAAACTATAACAAAATGACACTGTAAGACAGTGTGCCGCTCCTTTGAGGGATAAGTGGGAAACTGTTGCCAAGAGTCCATTGAAATTCCAATGTGTGAAGGACTGCCAGCTGGCTGTCCACAACAGAATAAGACAAAAAAACCTTACATTTTCTGCCTATCACTAGAAGAGCAGCCATTTGGCTTAAGCCCATCCAAAATCAAATACCCAGCTGGGAGACTGTTCCCATTGGTCCCTGGAAGGGTTAAGGAAGGTGTGCAAAAAGTAAAACAGCTCTTAGGTAATTATTGCAGGAAAGAGCTTCTTTGACTGAAGAGGAACAGGGAGAAAAAAATCTCTTCTTGCACTATTATAAATAAGTGACAGGAAGGTACATGCTGGCCAATAGGATCTGAAAGACAGCAAATGGAATAAAGAACTATTTTTCAGACTCCAATGCTTGCGTTCTGGCGCATTTGCTGAATTGTTGCTTTATTATAAAGAAAAAAGCTTATTGTTAGCTAGCTACTGTCCCAATTAACCTACATCTGTTTTAAAGGCATAATTTTTCCACTGTGTTTTTCATACAGTTTCCACAAACAGTTTGTAAAGGAGAAGTTAGATTGTCCTACTTCAAATGAGCTTTTAGTAGAGGAGACTGAGGGAAGAGCCCATAATCTGCGACAACTTCCTCAGGAGGGGCAGGAACAGATCTCAGCTCTCTGTGACCAGGAACAGCACCCAGGGAATGGCTGAGGTTGTGTCAGGGCAGGGTCAGGTTGGATCTCAGGGAAAGGTTCTCCTCCAGAGGGTGGTGGGCACTGCCCAGGCTCCCCATGGCAGTGGGCACAGCCCCAAGGCTGCCAGAGCTCCAGAAGTGTTTGGACAATGGGACAGGGGCAAGGTGGTATTGTTGGGGTGTCTGTGCAGGGCCAGGAGCTGGACTGGGTGGTCCTTGTGTGGCCCTTCCAACTCAGGATATTCTATGATTTTAATGTGGAAACTATGGGAACCCAGAGACTGCAGGCTGCTGAGGCACCGTGGGCTGGGGTTGCTGCTCTGCTCCATGCCACATATTCGGGAATGTCAGAGCACCTGCAAACCTTGATATTACTGTTCCTGCAAGTTCTCACAGGAAGTTTGTCACTGGCATAGAAATCATCCCTTCCCTCCCCTGCCTTGTTGCTTTTGGGTTGCATGAAGAGACCAATGACATTAACAATCAACCACTGTGGTCACCCTGTTCTCCTGCCATGCCAAGAGCAGCATAGGCAGGAACAACTAGCATGGAGTTTGCATCGCTCCTGACAAAAAAAAATAGAGCCACCAAGGAAAACTATCACAGTGGGACCACTGACACTGATCACTGCTCTGTGGTGACCACAGACAGGACCCAAGGGAATGGCCTGAAGTTGTGTCAGGGTGGTTTAGATTGGGTATTAGAAAGCTCTTCCCCCAGAGGATTGTTGGGCACTGAATGGGCTCCACAGGGCAGTGGGAAAAGCACCAAGGCTGACAGAATTCAAGAAGTCTTTGGAGAACACTCTCAGGCACACAGGGTGACATTTGGGTACAGTCCTGTGCAGGGCTAAGTATTGGGCAATATCCAGGGAAGCATGCTTGTTTGGCAACTTCATGACTTCTCCTTTCTACCACCTGGGAAAGGGTTTTCATTTCCTTTTCTACTTTCTCTCCTCCCATATTTAATTTTCCCCAAAAGTGACTTTCACATTTGGAGCCAATGTATGTCGTCAGCTACAGATCCCACCGATAAATCTTTGTGCTTCCTGTCCTGTCCCAACATCCTTTCTGAAGCAAGACCTGGAGGTCATACTGCTGGCTTACACTGGGATGAGAGAACTTTGGATTTAAGATAACATAGAGAAAGGGAAGCCAAGGTCAATGCAGGGAAAGGGAACAATCTCCTGTGTCCTTCAGCTCAGCTTTTGTACAGAGGGCAGCAAACTTTACTTACATATTTGCAAAAATGTCACTGTCAGGGAAAGCCACCAGCTTGGCTCTGAGCTTCACTAGAGATGAGGAGCTTGAACCACAGTTGTGGGTTCCTAATCCTGGGCAAGCCTCATCTGTAAATGTTTTCTGTTTAAATTGTGCCATTGATACATCCCTTGAGGATGGTGCCTCACTGAGGGAAAATGCAAACTGAGTTCTGGCCACATCCAGAACTAAGAACTTGCTGCCTTCACAGCTGGCAGAAAACTACAGTGGGAAAGAATTCCATAAACCCAGGAAGATAGCTGCCTTTTGGGAAAAATGTGTTAGAAAAGGTCAAAAATATATCCCTGGATTAAGATATTTTCCATCTTTTTAACAAAGTTTGAGCAAAGAAATTTAACCCCTGATGCCATGGCATTCATGACTCTCTTATTTGGCCATTAGCTCCAGTCAATTCTTTGAAAATAAATGACAGCTGAATAAATGACTGATGATAAACTGTAAGTTTGCTCTCATTTTTTCTGTAATGATGGTTTTATCCTCTCCATTTATTTATGATAATTTAAATGCTCTACCTCCCTGCTCTATAATGCAGACTTATTATGTTGTCTCATTATTGTGAAAAAGATCCACACACAAAAAACCCCCAGTATTTAAATTAAAATGCAACCTAGGATAAAAATATCTATGCTGATGACCTATATTGCAGAGTATATTATTTTTCTTTCTCATGTATGGTAAAAGGATTGGAATACCTGATTTATTCTTTATTTAGAATTCAAAAGGAAGCTTATTTGCAAAGTAAGAAGCAAAACTTTCTTAGCTGAATCCTGAAAGATTTTTCACAATGCAACATGTGATGCTAAATGAGGCCCTATTTCTCTCTGACCTGTACTAGCCATCCTTCATATAGACAAAGATCCTCCCTTCCATCATATAGATCAAACTGAAGGTAGAATACAGTCACTTAGTAAAAATAAGCTACACAGTGCTCTAATACATCACATTTCATGGCTGACAAGGAACAGGTATTCTTAACAAATTTGCATTTAAATCCTCTGCCCATGATAAATGTTATGTTTTTCGTTTATCTTGAAATGGACACATAGTTACCATCATTTAAACTCCAAAATTTGAATCAAGGATTGAGTCATAAAACTGCAACAGAGGATGGATAGAGGAGTCCCTAGCTCTGCTCAAATATCTCAGCTTTCATGGATTGCAGGGAACTTTATGCTGAGCTATCCTGGTAGATATTTTCTACCTCTGAGGCTTACAAACATAAATACAAATTAAAAAGGCAATAAAAAGAACTCTAGTTCTTTACATCTCCCTCTTCAAATCAATCGCATCCTTTAATGATGTGTGCAAGGCTGGACCTCTGTATAAACTAATAAAAGATGTTTAAGTTTTGCACTTTGGTTATCTAAGCCTTTCCTCAAGACTCATTTTGGTGCACACCTGAGAGCTGATACTGAAGCCCCTGCAGGCTCTCAGACCTACTCTGGGTGCATATCTCTGTGCTCTATTCCATGCTTACATGGAATGCTTTGTGTCCTGTACTCTCTAGAGCCAATTGAGGTTGGCATAAAGCTGGATAAAACCAGCCTGTGTCATGAAAGTTTCTCAGCATTTTCCTTCCCAGTCAGGAGGTCACTTCAGGCCAGGGAGGGTGGGCAAAAAGTTCTGTCCACCTGTGTTCTGTGTCTCCCCAGGGCTTAGAGTTATCCCAGGTGTTAAGGCCAAGGTCCTGGCCATCCCCTGACATTTCTCCCCACACCCATTCCTGATCTTCAAGATGCTTGAACTCATTTCCAAGACCACTTCTCTTCCCAAATACTTCTTTCTGCACTAATTCTGCCTTCCAGAACCTGATCTTCCCAATTTCCATAGTTCATGTGCAGCTGTACAGTGGTGCTCAGCCTCCTACTTGACAGTTCTGTGTCATGTGTCTTTATTGGTAAACTGGAAGATTTGGGACATGCCACTTTTGCTTAGTCCAATTGTCATTAAAATTTATAGGCAGCTTGTACTGTTTGCAGCCAGCAAGGAGCTGACTCCTGCTTGAAAGTTTTGAGGTTTAATTTAGACTATCTGTCCACATGTGCACATACTCCCAATTATCTGCCAACTGTTAGTGTTCCAAATTTAAGGGTTTTTTTGGTTTTTTGGGTTTTTTTTTGCCTACAATATGTCATTAATATATTTCTTCCCTTCCATTTCACTTTCAAATCGTGATGTTGATGGCAGCCTACTTTTGAATTACTCCACTGCTTTATTAGACAACTCAGAAATTCCCAACTCCCAATCCCAAATTTAAAAATTACTAAATTGCTAATATCCACCTTATATAATGCCCTTTACTTGAAATGTTTAATACTTCACCTGTCAGGTCCAACATCAATTGACTGTAGGTGCCCTGAGGGGAACAATCTTGACTTTAACATACCTGGGGCCAACACTGTGCCTTAAAATCTATAAAACTTCAGGAGGCTGCCTGATCTGTGCCTCCCCTGGCAGCAGAAGTTGTTCAAACCCAGCAGAGCTCATGCTGTGAACACCAGCTCTGAATTGCTGGACTCCTTCAGGGAGATTCGTGCTGCAGCACAGCCCCTGGACAGCTCCTTTCATGTATCTAACATCGGTTAGGACAGATCCTGTCCTAAAAGTGAGGGAACCCCCTTTCAGCTTTGTGGAAGCTGTTGCCCGATGATATAAACATCACCAAGTCTCGATTTTAAAATGTTAATTTATCTTTCCAAATTACCACACTCACATATGGCTCATAATTGCAGTATCATGGAGTGTCAATTGAGCAAAACAGATGTATTTTTCAAAAAACTGTGACACTGTTTGCAAAAGCACTCTATTCTCCATGGGTGCACATGCTGCTTCTACCTTCTGCTCCAGTACCTACATATTGATGCTGCTCAACTAAATGCAGATTTTCTGCTTCAAGTATATATAACATTAACATTCAGGGCAGCAAATCATTCTGAGAGTGTTTAGATGTGGATAATGCTGAATAAACCAGTGAAAGTAAATGCTTGTGCATGAAGTAACAAACCAGGATTTGCTATAGAACTCACAAGAAACCTAAATGAGGATATTCTGTTATATTAGATTATTCATAAATTAGGAAAAAAAGTAATGAAGTATTAAATAGCTCCAGGTATAGCAGTTAGGAATGACAACTTTGGTAAATTAGAACCTTGTCCTATTAGGTCTTAAATTTGTGACTTCACAGGGCACTTCTCTGGTAGGTGGTATGAAGTGCTGAATTGCTCTGAAACTACTCCGTTGACCTTAACGAGCTGTAAATTTGGGCTCAATGAGGTCCTTGTCTAAGATACATTTTCTTGCATAATCCTACCTGAAAGGTGCTGTGAGTTCTTCCTAAAATCATCCTGGAACTCTGGTCCCACCTTCCTGTTTGAAAAAGACTTTGCTATGCATTAGCTGTTGGACATCACTTGGGTACTGCTATTCCAACTAGAATTTGCTTTGCTACAGAGTCTCATTACTATGTGTATACCATTTTAGACTGAGGAAACTTCAAGGAAATCAGAATTATTTAGTGCATTTCAACTCACAGAATAGGAACTACTAATCTAGAAGATGTTTCATTAATTCTTACATTGCCTTCTTCACGCTGGTTTTCTCTGTATAGCTTGGGTTTCAGGAAGCTTTCTGCTTGTTTTCCTTCTTTACTGAAGGAAGAGTTTATCTTTCAGAAGGATAAACACATTTTGTCTCTGTTTTGGTTGTTGGGGTTTTTTAATATGAATATTAGCTTTAAGAAAAGACATTGTAAATTTTATTGTTAAAGAAATTGACTGCATGACAGTTTTAACTCTGTGACGTGAAAAGATATCCACTTTCAAAAACTGCAGAAAAAGAACCCAAAAATCCATTGTAAATACTGTTACATTGAAGTAATTTCTCATTCTTAATTATCATTCTTAATTGTTTGCTGTGCAACTGGTCATAGTGTTCAGTAAATCAAAAGCAGTCTCGTGCAGTTACTTTTTGATCTTTATTACTTTAAAGCTTAGCTCTGTAGTAGTTCAGAACGAGTTTTTCATTGCATTTCTGTCTATCTTCATGTATTTTCTTGCAGCAGAATTTATAGCAGTATCTTCTTCATATAAAGAAGAAATCTCAAGGTGATGGATGCAGAAGTACTTCTGAAACAGTGAGATTTACTGCTGTGATCTTGGAGCTCTTTTGTATGCAGTGCTCCCTTGGGAGTTGGATGAAGTGAGAGTGGGGCCTGAGCCCTGATGCACAAATGAGAGGTTCTTACCTGATGCAAGCTGAAATAATAAGAAATAATAATCACACACATAAAAACAAGCACAGTGATTTCAATTTTATAAGAATATATTTCCCATAAATATCAGTATTTGAAATATCTAGCAGCACTCTTCCTCCTTACTTGGCATGTGGATTCCTTAACATTTTCCCCTTTTGGTTTCTTTGACACATTTTTTGTTAGGCCTCCTCCTAATGTAAATGAAACTTAATTCCATGAGAAGAGGGTGAAAACAGGGTTGAGTTCTCTTCAAAGTTGCCAGGTTCTTTATAGAATTAGGTCTATTATCCCTGCACCAACCCAGACCAACCTCTGCCTTGCTATGGGCATTGATGGAGCACTATATTGAGACACTGGAGATTGCTGTTGTACTCCTGAATGGGTTTAGGGAAGTTTATACCTTTCTCAGGGCCTATTTTTCTCTAAAATAGGTGTAATAATACCAGCTTTCTCCCTAAGCATTTGCAAAACACAATACAATGTGGGCAGTGTTATTATTATAATAGAATTTCACTTACAACCTCTGTAACATATATTTAACGCCTTTTAATCTACCAAAAAAAACAACCAAACCAAAAAACCCCACAAATCACATGTGGATTCAGCAGTTCCCAGTATAGAAAGACACAGTGAAAACACCATCACTTCCAGGAACAAGGTTCTGCCACTCACAGCTGTACTTCAAAATGCAACATTATTGTGTCTGAGAGTCTGATTTTTCACGGTGGAATATCAGCAATGCAGATAAGACTCTATATCGGCATCTTTTATAGTTTATGCCACTAAGAGATCTGCGACACAATTACAGATTTTTATCCTCTCAGTCCTATCAAATATGAAATTGTGAACCTGCTCAAAATGTCACCATTGGAAACAA
Source organism: Scytalopus superciliaris (assembly GCA_013400415.1). Lineage (NCBI taxonomy): Eukaryota > Metazoa > Chordata > Aves > Passeriformes > Rhinocryptidae > Scytalopus > Scytalopus superciliaris. The sequence continues at coordinate 1,205,039 of VXBX01008464.1, forward strand.
AAGGCAAAACTGATTTCTTTTACTGCGTAATGTGTTACTATCCACTGTGTGGCTCAATTCAATTTTTACAAGGCTTCCTTATGAGGTGCAAGAAACTGATTTATGAGTCCACATTAAAGCCTCCTTCACTCTTGAGATTCTGGTTAAATATTATATGATATGACACAAGTATATTGAAAAATAGAGTTTCAGCTTCTTATTATGGGTTTTGCTTGCTACCCTTGCAGCACGTTCATTTCAGATTGTGCAGAATGTCCTACATTTCTATTTTTTATGTATCTCTGGTAAATGTGAGAGTTCAATTTGATACACAGCAATATATTCTCTCTCAAACAAAAGTTTCCAGATAAGATCCTAAGAAAAGTCTTCATCTTCTGGAAATGCCTCATGTATTACTATGGGCAAGTAGATCTGAATATTTTATCTTATGCTATTATTATGGATGAAACTTTGGTTCTGGATGTGTTTCTATGAGATGGAAATATGTGATACCCCATTCCAGACAGATTCAGTGATACACAGTTACAGTCAGGTTTACACACGATTACTTGGATCTGTATCTCAAAATCTCCTTGACTAATAGAAAAGCTTGTTTTGTTTTTGCCTCATAATGTTTATAAACAGCACAGATTATTCCTAGCCCTTCCATGGCCGCAAGAATGCATTACAGCATCTGTCCACATTGTGTCTCTGACTCTAGGAAGGTTTTGAGGGAAAGCACGCAGTATTTAACCACTGCTCTTGAGGAGTAACCAACAGGCATTGAGCCTAAGGAAAAGTTGAGGAGAGAATCACAATCACAGAATGGTTTTGGTTGGAAGTGACTTTACAGACCATCTCATTCCAACCCCTGCCATGGGCAGGGACACTTTCCACTGTTACAGATCACTCCAGTCTCATTCAACCTGGCCTTGGACACTTCCAGGGATGGGGCAGCCACAGCTTCTCTGCGCAACCTGTGCCAGGGCCTGCCCACCCTCACAAGGAACAATTTCTTCCTAATATCCCATCTAACCCTGCTCACTGTCAGTGTGAGGCCATTCCCCTTGTCCTGTCACTCCAGGCCCTTGTCAATAGTGTCTCTCCATCTTTCCTGCAGGTTCTCTTCAGGCACTTCAAGGCCACAATTAGGTCACCCCAAAGCTTCTCTTCTCCAGGCTGAACAATCCCAGCTCTCCCAGCCTTCCCTCCCAGCAGAGCTGCTCCAGCCCTCTGACCATCCTGGTGCCTCCTCTGGACTCACTCCAGCAGCTCCATGTCCTTCCTGTGTTGGCTGCCAAGACTGGAGGCAGCTCCACAGGTGGGGTCTCACGAGAAGGAGGGGACACGGAATGGGAGAAGTCGAAGTTTTACTGCCCCATACCATCAACCAGACTAAGTACATGGGAGAGCAATGATGAGGTCAGGAAGGTGAGTTACATGAGAAAAAGAAGTGATGTAACTTTGAGAATAATCTGTACCTAGAATTCATCCCTACATGGCATAGGGTACCACATCTTACCTTATTACAAGACTAATACAAGAGGAAATTCACATTGCAGAGTCATCTCTCAAGGTTGTAAAGATGCAACCACAGAAGAGATGCATGTGCTCAAGGAAGCCACCTGATGCCAATTTCGGAAGGGTATATGACAGATATATTAAACAGTAACTCTGCTTACAGTAGCCATGAAAAGTCATATAGGCTGCTGGGTATAATTAATAAAGGAACTAGAACCTTGGAAGTGAATTATCCCACTGTACATGGGATGTATTCATATCTCATTACATGCAATGTTCATATCTCAAAAATGGGTAAAATAGACCTAGGAAAGATTAATAAATTCTGTCAGAGATATGCAACAGCAACTCTGGTGAGGGAGGCTGAGCAAACCAGAGTTCACAGCCTTGGAAAAGACCATGAATTGCAAAAAAGAAGGTAAGTAAGGACTGCTGACTGGTTCTTACAACAAAAAACTGATAAGGTAGGAGGCTTAAGGAAGGAAATAATACCTTTGCCTATGATGCAAAATTCCTGCTGTACCACCAGGTGCTTTGCATGGAAGAACTGAAATGGGTTCAAAGAATAGATCTACAAGTGGCATGTAATAGCCTGTTTAAATATAGCCATTGATGATGATCATGATGCAATTTTTGTCTCAGAATGTCTTTAAGGAGTATTTGTCCAGAAGCTGAGAGCTTGTATCTGGGAAAACAGTAACATACTCCTCCTCCATCCCTCAGTGTTATAAGAAATATCTCTTTTGCCTGAGCCAGGCTTGATCTTCTGCTGTCCATCACTATTGTATGAATCTCCACAGCACTGGCAACCAGTTTCTTATTTTTTTTGCATTTTTTTTAGCTCTCATAATCTTCTTGTCATAGTCAATTGCAAACACATTCATGGCATGTTAGAGTTAAGTCACAAGTGTTCTTAATTTAAAAATTATTAGCATACTACATAATTAATTAGACTTTTACACTTCAGTGAGTTTTGGTTCCCCAAAGAAAATTGAGCATAGAGAATATAATTTGATTTAACTTTTTGTCAAGGTTTAATCTACCTGAAACACTGTTATATTTCAGGGGAAGTATAAACTGCTTAGATCTTGTTGGAATTTCTTTAGTGGGAGCAACATTTATTTATTTGAATGTTAAAATAAAAATAAATAATTCAAAGACTGTTTTATCTCTTTCAATTTAGACAAAAATATTATATATAGAGAGAGATATAAAAACAGAGAATACATTCAGGCAGTATGCAAGATATGTGTATTGTCAGTCTGTGACAGTTGTGACAAAAATGGTAATTCGACCAGCGATAATTAAACACTTAAAATAAAATAATAAAAATTTGATTGAATAGGTGAGAGGAGTAAAGAAAATGAATGCTTTAAAAACTGGTAAGTAGGATAAGAGGGCTTAAACCTACCAAGGATATTTAATGGCTGGAATTGTCCATTTAACATCAGGTTTTTGAAGAGTCTGTGCAGCTGACAACTGATGTTTCCTGTTCAAATGGAAACACCACACTGGTGAGAAGAACTAACAGCAAAAATCTCCCCAGTCTCTGCTATTACAGGCTTGGAGTAGCTGTAGTGAGCTCTCCGTTACCCATGATAACCAGAAACTGAGAAGCCCAGACAATTCAAGAATTCTTATCCTTTTCTCCTTCTAGGTTTGTAATGCCTCTAAAATGTTTGGTGTTTTTTTACTTTTAATTGTACTCCCAATTATTTTCACTTTCAAATGCACTTATACAGATAACACCAGGGATATATGCAGGAATATTCCATAACTTAAAGCAATCTACACATGTTCATGTTATGCCAAGCTAGAGCTGACCAGGTTCTCTCAAACCAAGATGAACCAGATGAAGCAGTGCAGAAACATTTGGAAGGTCCCTGCAGAGCAGCCTTGGGCTGTGAGAACACTGAGCTGGGCTAATCAGCCCTTCCAGACAAACTCCCACTCTGTGCAGAACAGAACAGGTCTGGGTGTCCTGGCGTTGCTGTTCCATCTGACTGAGCACCCCATTTCGTAAAACAGGGACTTAACACTTCCTTCACTGCAAAGACTTTTAAGGCAAAGAGCATCAGGAAAGCAAGAGCCTGATTTTCTCTTATTCCACGACCTGTCCAACTAGGTACATGTATGGATGGATGAAAATTCCCATCTCGTGCACACTGAGTGCCAGATGACAGATGATGAAACACGGGCAGCAAGGTTGCCCAGAGAAACTGTGGATGCCCCATCCCTGGAAACATTCAAGGTCGTATTGGATGGGGCTCTGAGCAGCCTGACCTTGTTGCAGAGGTCTCTCCTGCCCATGGCAGGGGGGTGCACTAAATGCATTTTAAAGGTCTCTCCCAACTCAAACTGTTCTATGAATCTATGAAGAAAAGTTTTATTCAAGAGCAGGGCTGTGTGGATCATGGTCACGCAGCTGGCACACGATGACTCATGAAGAAGCAGAGATCCTGCTCACTGCCCCAGTTATCTCGTGTACTGTCAATCTTTGGCAGAACTTCCAGGCCTTTCCTACTCTTGTTCTCTTCTTTTGCTTTGGGATTAACAATTTTTTTTTTCAACTGCAACAAGACTCAGAGCACTTGAGGAGTATGTGCAGCCAAGAAAGATGGATTTTTATATAAGTAGTTGGAGGAAAGGCCTAAAAATACTAATTAAAGAGTTTCAGTCTTTGATGCCACGAAGACCGAATAGCAAAACATCAGCCCAAAATGTTTGGATGGGATAAATTATTTATTTTGTGAGTGTAAGGCAATTCAGAGTCCTCATCTGGGGTGATTAAATCTGAGAAGGATTCTATAATTAACCAGTTCTATGCAAGGTAATTTTTAAAATAACTGTCAAATAAATTGTATTTTTTCACAACTGCAGCAAATAAACAAAAATATTTCTATGTTATAATATACTTTATAACCATTTTGCCTCTAGAGAACCTTTCATTCCAAATGAACAGTTTGTTCTTAATTCTGTTTTGCATCCTGCCATAAGGAAGCTTGGGAAGAGAGAAACATTCTATATTCCTAAATATGTAGACAAAGCATTGTCTTCTCCCATGACCATAACTCCCTGTAGCCTAGTTTATCTTAATCTGGCTGGAATGAAAAATTTCTCAGAGGAGGAACCAAATATATAATTTGAATAGAGATTATTAAACAGCAAATGCATTCAAAAATCAACTTTTCTGTCTTGGAATGAATAGTATTTTGGAAATGTTATTCAATACAAAATGCACAGAATTGGCTTCTATAGCAGTGACCAGGAAAGTGGTATTTTTTTAGGAGATAAAAGCTAACCATTGAGCTAAAGTGCATTGTCTGCCTTTTCTTTTTCCCTTCTGTTTTATTTCTTGATGTGCTTTTTCACAGAGTGGAACATCTTCAATAAACAGGCGGTGAGTTCTCCCTCCTCCTGTTTCCTCTTTCCCCATATACTAGTTCGAGAACTCTTGGGATATGAGAAGGTATTTGCTGTATAAAACCAGTGGTGTAAAAAAGGGGTGAATTTTGGGTGTCTAACACATATTTCAAAATACCAGTGATACCTCTTAAAAACACTTAAAAACCCTGCCCTGGAAATCCTGCTCCAAGGCCTTAAGAGTCAGCAGCAGAGCAAGAAATCTTGCTCTGGGCAAGGTATCTAAGCTCCAAGCTCAGCTTAGGTATCTCATATTCTCACTTGGACCCAGCTCTCAGCAAATATACTTTCTCTGATAAAATCAGCTCAGACCCTCTGTCTTGCCTTTGCCCCATTCTTTGACAACCCAGCCAAAAACTTGCTAAAGGATAATCACACATTTGAGCAGAAAGCCAGATAGGACTTTATTGGCCTATTTTCAGTGATGTGCTGCAGCAAAGATTGTAGTAGTATTACAATGTTATTTCAGGTCATGAGTGCTTCAAAATCATTTATTGTTAATAAAAACACTATGAAAAGTTGCCACTCTGTGTGCTTAGCAGCTTTATAAAGTTAACATTTTGTTCTATCAAAGCCACTTATGCAGCAAATAATACTTGTCTACATGACTGACTAAATCCTACAAAATTTACTCTTTTTAAATCAGAGGAAGCTGATGTAAAATCTGTAACACAATGTTTCTTCTTTGTCTTTATTGTAGTCAATATTTAGCTATTTAACTCATTTTAAAACAAAATTACTTTTCAGTCAGCATGTCAAGCACACCCTGAATGGCAGCAACAGTTATTACTGAGGAATTGTTAAACATGCAACATGTAGGTTTATCTGAATAAACCTGACATGTGGGATGGACATTTGTTCAAATCAGGATGCCAGGCCTGAGCTGAATGCACGGAAAAGAAATTAAGAAAAATTTAACACATACATATTTACTTTAGTTTTGGTGCTGTTGCTTCACTGGCTGCAATGCATTTTAGAGGAGTGTCTGGTGTCAGCTGGGATAGAGTTCATTTCTTCTCAGGAGCTGGTACAGTGCTGTGTTGTGGCTTCAGTAGGGGGATAATTCTGAGCTACCCTTAAGGAATTGGGAAAGTGTGATTTCCATGTGTGTCAGCAGGCAGGGGCTTTGCACCAGACTTCTGTGCACCAGGGGAGTTTTGTACTCCCCACATTTTCTCTGTCAGTGTGTGGGGTCCCACATTCAGGGGCTGTGAGGAAGGGGAAATGGAAACCTCTTATGTGCAAGACAATAATTGGTGCCATAGCCATAGATGGAGAACACAGCATCACCTTTCCTGTGTGACCCCACACTAGGGGGCTGTCTGTGTTGGCAGGAGACAAATAATGCCACTGTTCCACAGGAAACTGTGACCTCTGACTGTAATTCTGCCTATTGCTGTTTGCTTTCAAGCAAAGTTGAATTGTAAATGCTAACAGGAGTCAAATCTGTGTGGTGATAATTTTCACTAGGTTTTAGTCTTTACACATGAAATATCCTCCTAAGGAAGGACGTCTCTTGAACTGGTGTCTTGGATAGCACTTAAAATTGTGAAGTTTGCTTCAGAGAGAAAGAAAAAAATTCTTTCAGGACTTAGCTTTTCTTTTTGTTTTTATAAAATAATGTCCAGCCTATGAAAGGCTGGCATACTGATGCTCATGCTGTATCTTATTTCATCAGAAAGCACTTTGAGCATCCACAACTTAATTACAGATCTATCAAAGAATCATAAAAACTAGAGGTGGAAAAGGCCTAGTGCACCACTTAGGTCTGCTAATGGAGGAATTTCTCTGGAGCATATTTATTCTTCATCTGTGTCTCAGGTCCATTTGTAAATGCACATAGAAGGGTTCCAGTAATGCAGAAGTTCCTCTGGAGTATACTTATTCCTCATTTGTTTCTCAGGCCCCTGTTAAAATGGATATATATGACTAATGCATTAACTCTGGTGGTGCAGAAACATGCAGATCAGGGGACTTGTTTTGCCTATTTTGAAATATATTTTCAGTTTTAGGTTATTTTGCTACACATTTTGTGTCTATTCACCTTCATTGTAATTCCTTTTAATTTATACCACTACTCAGAGCATAAAGTCAATATATATTACTGTAAGTAAAGTCTCTCCTCTGTTTTTCTAGTAACCCTCATGTGTTTGAAGATGGTTATAACGTTTTTCTCACTGAACTAATTCTTTATTAATTAAAAAAATAGACTAAAATATTTATTCAAAACCCTTCAGAGTGCAAGTGAGCAGAGATGCATGAAAAAGAATAATAGCAGCAGGTACGGAATAAAGTATTATTGAAAACAAGGGAGATGGGCTGAATTCTGTCCTAAGAAGTGTCTGCTTTATTGATTATTTCAGTCTATTGGTCTGTCAGAGAAACATTAGTATGTCCAATGATTTGATAATGACAAATGAGATCAAAGATGGTCTAATCAAGAAATAAGTTGTTAAACCAGCATGGAATGTGAAAGCAGTGTGTGAACTCATTTTAATAGACACCAGTTGTCTGGTTTGGGTTATTTCTTTGCTTTCAGTTGCAAGGTTGTTCTACCAAAATGATTTTCCATGAGGCTGGTGACAGTCTCATTTTTCACTATCAAGCAAGTCTGCATTATCAATTACATTCCATCTTATTATAAAGCTGTCTGTTCCTACACTCCACTATGATATTGTTAGGGGGAAATAGCATCATAGAATACTTTGAGCAATGAAAGATTCACTTCTTTAATAACATTTCTATAAATATACATTCAGAATGCAGTATTGTCAAAGGCAAATAATTTTGAATAATATAATCTGATAGACTTAACAGTGTGTGGGACAGATAAAATACAGATATAATAGGCTCGTCTTCAGCTCCTCTCCAGCCACTTTGACTCCAACATCCAGAAAAAGATGCAGCCTGGATGGTAAATGAGTCCCAGGGACCACAGGATCCCTAAATTTTGGTGGTCCCCAAACACCAAACAGACTTTGAGTCTGCTCCAGTTTATATTGTCTCAGCCTACTCAGACCTTGATTTACTCCATCTCATGTCAGAGTCTGAGAAACCAAATATGACATATCCATAAAGCAAATATAATGTTTATGACCTTCACAATTCTTAATTTAAATGTTTGTATAAATCACATCCACAATACTTCCTGGGCTATAGGGAATCACCTTCCCAAGCTGTGCCTCTCATGTTTCTTACACAACAGATTAAACTAACTCTGAGAAAGAGAACTGTCATCCCTCTCACATTCTTCTGTTTGAAAGTTGAGTCCCTTCTACGAATGCTGATTTTTAGCTCACTCTGAGGGTTATAATTTCCATCTGTACTCATCTGGTAGCAGTTTTACTTAGAAAACAGCCTGAAGCATAATCTGAACCACAATTGATCCAATGAGCCAAAATCAAGAGTTCATAAAGGAAAACTGGTTGGTGTTACACAGTCATTCATAAATATATCTGGTTTTTACCTCACAGAGAACTGTGGGTCTCCATTTAAAGTACTGACACCAACTGGCAACTCAAAATATTCCCATTTAGCTTAAAAAAATAAAGACCATTGCCAGCATTGCTTACCCTACTGCCTTCTCTAGCTCTACTAGGACAACCCAGCTCATGGAGGGCAGTCAGAACATCAGGCACCTCTGTAATATTTCCATGAGATTCTTTACTGCCATATTAAAGTCATTTTAGATTTTTTTTCTTTGACAGAAATACATGGTTGCATTTTTATAAGGTACTGACACTTTCTGAGGGAACAGCCAATTTTTGTGACTAATTTCATTTCTCTAGAAATATAAACCAACCCCAAAACTGACTAAAAGCACTTTCAAAGGAAGGCTTTGAACCAGCAGTGTTATTGCACTGCAAGTTACATATTTGGAAGATTTTCAATTTTTAAAAGATTTATTAGCATGCTGTTTTCAGAAAGACTTTCATTTCTCTAACCATTATTGCATTGTGCTAAGGGATTATGTTTAGTGCATTGTGGCCAGGTTTGATAGAAATTAGAGATATTTCTTAAAAATTACTGATAGCATAGAGGAACGAATATGAATTTTGTAAGTCAATGAATGCTTTCATATGTGTGACTCCCATTAATGTCAGTGCAAATCCCTCAGGCTCGTAGCCCTGAGCCTTAAATTGGATTCTAACACATTTCAGTACTCCTGATTATGCATCCTAAACAACATATGCTATGACATTAATGAGGCCCATAATTACAAACAGCCTAACTGGACAGAGGAAACATGATTTATACCAAATTCATAAGACTCATTGCTGTATAAACAACGTAGGACCTAGAAAATTCCTTATGCATGGAAACACAGACATGTTAAACTGAGCCCCTGAAAAGATGAAAAGGATCAAAATAACCTCCTGCTAAGACATTTATCATTGTAAAATACACATATGTGGTAGCTTGACAGATCCAATGGTGAGATAATAAAGTAATCTTTCAACTTATAATTCAACTAACAAGAATGCAGGGCAACATTTTGTATTTATTTACTCAAACATTGTGTTTAAATTAGCTGAGTATTGTCTGTCAAAATGCATAAAACTACACAACTTGACAGAAAAAATTCCTTTTAAATGATGGATCCAGACCGAGCAGGCTGGTTGTGTTATTATATCAACTATCAACTACACATAACTTGATGAAAACCATCTTGAGAGATGATGATACAACTGAGGCAGGTAGTTCTTTAAAGGTAGTATAAAAGATATCTTACCTTGAGGTTTCAGCTGAATCTGAAGAGTGAGTAATAATAAGTATATTATCAGCCATGTTCATTTTCTTTCCTGATTTTTATATTGACATCAATAGTAGGCAAAATTTAGTGTCTTACTGTACCTGGGCATGAACTGGAAAATGCAAAATTTCCTAAATAATTTTGTACAACAAAGAAAGACAAGGTGGATCTCAGTAGCCACTTATATACCTGGTTTTATGTATACCATTGAGGTAACCTGAATATCTGGAGGGACAATAAGTGATACAAAGACTAGCAGAATGAAAACAATGAAGGTCCCTGAAATAAAGCATTGGATCTTTTGGTAAGAATGCAAGATTAAATACTTCAAACATAAAATTGCAAGTCTGTGACAAAGAATATAGGTCATGCTTACAGAAGAGGACACTTATTTTTCCTAGGAAAAAGGGATCCTGTAAGAACATGGAAATTCTGATGATAAGGAGAATGTGAGCTTATAAGGAAAGAGTGAACACTGGGAAGATTTCCATGATCATCTAAACCACAAAACCATGACAGTATCAACAGGAAGAAAAGAATCCCATTTTTTCGGTACTGGCAAATTGAAAAAAGCCCTTGGGAATACTGTGCCCAGTTCTGGCATCCACAGAAGTCCGTCAAAGGATCAGACACACTTCAAAGGAGGACAGCAAAAATAATTAGAAGATTATCTAAGTGAAAAGCTCTAATTACTCAGCAGCTATTGGGCTCAAAGCAACAATTAATTCTAGGGAATCCTATGGCCTGTGGAACGCAGGAGTCCACACTAAAGGATTGTGACAGTCTCTCCCATACTCCAAATTTTCTAAAAGATGCTTTTATTTTTACATTGTAACAGAAAATCATCTAATCTGAGGCAAAGTGTTGGAAATACAAAACCAGCAAAAAAAAAGATAATTGTTTGTAATCTGCAAGAAATGAGGCATTTTTTCCAACCAACTCCTAAAAGGAAAAACTGAATTGTTTCTTCCTTTTCCATGTCTCCCACTGCAGTGTTTGCCAGTTCATTCTGCAGCAGATGCATGAAATGATGGAGAACTTTGCTATCCAAAAGAAGATATTCTACCATGAAGTATCCTCTAAATATATATATATATATATATTATGTATAAATTGTACAAAAAGCAATACAATTAAAAAAATGTGAAGTATTAAAAGTATGTGAAATATTAATTATAAATAAAATGTTATTCCTGATGAAAATGTTTCTCTAACTGACATGGGAATATGTATTTAGTTCTACATGTTACTTATAACACGTTTGCTCTGCAACTTTTACCATGGAAGAAAATATGTAGATAAAAGAAATACAAGAAAAAAAAAAAGGGATGAAAACTTGATATCACCGAGGTTAATAGAAAAACTATTTTTGACTCAAATTAGGTTGTCTTTTATGCTTATTATCCAGTGATAATTTTCCTTTCTTGTGGCCTCTGCTACCTGGAGACTTGGGAACAAAATATCTTTCTGGAATAAGTGTTCTGAGGTGGTTCCAACAGAAATTTATATGGAATAACTGCCTTTTTTACCTCAGTATATTAAAGGACTTAATTTATGATAGACAAAAAATTTTCTTTTAAAGTCACTGGTCATCACTGATTTTGTTGTTAACTCATCTAAGAAAGAACTTTCTCCCTTTACAGTGATAGGCTGATACTGATTGTGAAAATGCCACTTTCCTGCTTGGACTGCCACTACCTTAAGCTACAAGGACTGTTGGATATTCATTATTTGATTCAAACGGTAGAATTCTCCAGCTCATCTTTATTCAGGTCCCAGAAGGGATAGACTCCTTATATCTGTAAAGTGAATATGAGAGAAGTGAGTTACTGATACAGAAAAAAGTAGAAGGCTTCAAAGAAAGAAAAGAAGTTAAATGAGATTTGCTCACAACTTAGATTTTCTTTATATTAAGCAACATTTATATATCCATTTTAACTGAGCTTTACCGTGTCTTGATTAGTCCCTGAAGCTTTGAAAATATATGAAAGATATTGGTCCCAGAACACAAAGTTATGCCCAAATAAGATAATAATAATAATAATAGAAAACCCATAACAGACTGGGACTGTTAAAATTATCAGAGACTATTTTAAATTATTAATTCCATAATGAACCATTAATAATGAATGCAGGAAGTATTATAAAAGCTATCACAGCATGTTAGCATCCAAGTTTTCCTTACCAGATGTGTTTTATTGATTTCCAGAATTTATAACTCAAACGTTCTAAGAGAGGTATTCTGTGGAAACCATGAATACATAAATAAATAATTGCATGTGGAATGAGCAACGCTGGTGGGTAAAGCTTTGTGCATCACACTGATTTTAGTTCCTGCTTTGAAACATGTAGACTTAGGGAGGAGTCATGCAGAACTAGGGTAGATATTTTATTGGCTTGTGGTTTGTGTAGACACTCAGTTCTATTTCAGGCACCCATCTCAGGAGGAATAGTTTATATAGATATTCCAAGTAGCTCAATTCATCCTTCAGTAATTTTATTAACTATTGAGGCTACTGTAGTCACCTAAATCCATTCAGGGATTTAGCTAAATGACCCAATTTTCAAGCTACTACTTTGTTTATAGATGTTGCAACGAAAGCTAGCTTAGTTGCACAAGATTTCTATACTCCTAACAATGTAGGTGAAAATATGGTCCAGATTTTACTGGAATTAACCTGAAAGGTGTGTATTACTCCATTGCAATGAGCCAGTCACATACAGCTCCACTCTGTGGACGTCTTTTACCTTGAATTACAGCAACTACATCAGCTGAGGCTCTGTCTAATATTGATAGTTCCTTAGGTAGAGAGCATCTTATATTTGACAAAAGTCATTCACATATTGGAACATAAGATCCACTGGCAGAGGAAAACTTTGACATTAAAAGTTTAAAAACTGATCTCAGGTGTTCTCTGTCACCATTCTCCCTTTGCCTTCTCCCCCTACACCCCAAATAGCAGCAGAACATAATCCATCAGCCCAAGCTGACTGAAACAGTATCCAAAATATTGTTGGTCAAATAATGAGGGCTCCCAAAAAAAATGGCTTCAAAAATGTATTGCCTGGCACTGAGCTATGTTTTGTCTCATCAGTATTCAATAAAGCTGTCTTGTCATAAAGAAGATTAAAAATAGAACAAAATCACAAGAAGAGCAAGTGAGCAGAGACAAACATTCAGAAGACATTAAGACTTTTTTTAGCCCAGACAGCTGTGGCGTTTCTCTGTGAGTATTGAATCTCCTTCCTTGTCAAGAAGCTGTTATACAATTCATTCTGCAAATTTAAGTACGGTTTTATATATGGCACACGAGAAAATCTTGTGCTCGGAGCCACGTGTGTAGCAGCCACAACTACCATAAATTGTATGTACTTTAGCAAAGAAGGTCAGTTGTCACAGAAAAATTGAGATGTGTAAATCACCCATTCAACTGACCATAATAATGCCCCTTCGTAACGAACTGATTCACTCTCAGTGCTCTTTTTTTTCTCCCTCTCAACTGCCAGATTCTGCATTTGTATCTTTCTTCATTAATGAAGATTGTTTGGAACTGAATATTGCTGGGAAAAAAGGCAACATCTGCTGTGATGTTTACTCCTCTTATTATTCTTTACATGAGTGCTACAGGAGACATTATATTTGCCTTGTGTAGCAAGTTCATTAAATCATGCAGGAATAAAGGGCTACAGATACTCATCTTGTTCCTAAGTGGGAGAGGCCAGGAAGGAGAGAAGTGAGACAGAAATACAGGAGATCTGGAATATAGGACTTCACAGGAGGTTCAGGTTCATACCTCAAGGTCACACTCAGAGTTCTTGAGCACAGGGAGGCTGTATGTTCCCAAGGGAAAACTGGAAGGGGTTTCCTCTGAATTTCTTTTTTCATAGACTGCCTGGGAGGCACAAGGATCATATCACAAGTTATTATAAGTTCTTTTAGTGGGAACAAAAATAACTATGGTGGGATTCCTGTACCTCTTCTCCTCTTAAGAAAACATCAAAGTGGGAAAAGGAAATATTTGCTGTTTAAATGCATTTCGTTTCTCTTCATATTGGGTGATAAGCATGCACCTGCCATTGGAGATGTGGTGCTCAGGGACATGGATTAGTGGTGGACTTGGCAGTGGGAGGTTTACAGTTGGACTTAATGATCTAAGAGTCCTTTCCAAGCCCAGTGATTCTACGACTCTATGCTGAAGTAGATGCAACCCCCCCCTTTTCCTGTTGACAGCATTTCTATTGACAGTAGTTCAATAACCCCGTGTCAGGGATATCCAAACACTTCTGATCTGTATTCTTAAGTGTATTTTCCAAAAGCTGGCTTACTTTGCTTAGTTATTAGATCATTAGCAGAGCAAGCATTACCTGTGGGTTATGAAAGAAGTAACACATTAGTACTCTTCCTTTTTCACAGTGATTTACTCCTCGAGAGAATCTAAGGGGGAGAAAGTCAGGTAATTCCCTCTATTTCACTGATAATGCAAAGAAGAGAAGATATTACTATGAATTCATATCCCTCATTAAACACATAAATGAGGTGCAAGGCCCAGTTATGGAAGGAATTCAACTGCAGTAACCCAAAAGGGAGGAGGGATGGAGATGCCCACAAACTAGTGTAGAACATATGTGTCAGTATCAGTAATATTTACAGTTGAATCTTCATGAACAGCAAGAAAGGGCACAGACATGCACATTCTTACAGATTGTGTTGAAGTGGCTTAAAGAGATGCTTTCAGTTTAGACTAACATGTTCTAATTTGTATTGAAAGAGACTGCAAATGTCAGCAAGGCCATTTACCACATCCTAGTGAAGGAGAAGGGAAGCTCCACTTTAGAGAAGGATGTTTATAGTCACAGTCATCAATTCTTGAGCCCTCTCTACAGACTTCGCAAGATCCTGTCTTTGTCCAGGCTGCACAACATTAACATCTCTCATGACTAGCACAGTTCTGGACAATTTACCAACATCAAGCATTCCCTGCTCCTACCTGCAATTCACAATGCAGGGCAGGCAGGACAAGCTTCCAAGGAACTGTCTGCTTAGAGATATACCTAAGGTTTTACAAAGGTGGGGGGAAAAGCTATTTGGGAGGGACATGGACTTGTCTAAGTGTAGCAATTATTCTGCGAGCTCAGAAGCAACCTCCAAAGCTACACGGAGCTTCCAGTAAGGAGAAGTGGCTTAGGTGGCCCTTGTCACTGTCCCTGGCAGTCCCTAACACCACTGGATTGATATGAATTAATCATGTATTGTAGGATAAAACGTATTTTGGAACCAGAATGCAGACCTCACAAATCTTTGCAAACCCCTGAAAGCTGAGGAGGCACCTCGATGAGATCCCCTTGTGTGGCTGTGATGATATTTGGGCTGGTTTTGGCAAGGTAAGGCAGGGAGCTTTGGCAGACAGCTGTGCCAATGCATCTCCCTTGGCTTCCCGAGGAATGTCACAAATGGTACCACATGGACCCTCAGCACAACTGCAGGCACTTTCATTCCTATTTATACACATCAGGTCCTGTCATGTGCTTGCTGCGTAGAAACAGAAAGCACACACAAAGGACTGGAACAGTTTGAATACCAGACAAATAATGTAACTTTTTGTATTTGCCTTTATCGGCCAGCACTGCTTCACTCTTTGGGGGAGAGGCATTATCCTTCGTTCTAACCTGGTTTCTTAGGCACATTTGAACTCTATTTTTTATTTTAAAGAATCACTTTTAAGGCAGAGAAAAAAGAGCTAATGCTGAGAGTAGGAGTATCCGGACTACAAATCCCAAACTGATACTGGAGAATAACCTTCATACCTATTCCAATACTTGGTCATGATTAAGAAGTCTTACGGCTTTGATCTTTGAATTATGGTTCTGTGTTATTGTTTGAGGCTGACAAAACACTGGAATTCCTCTACACTGCTGTAGGAAAACATACTGTGATACAAGAAAAAACCCACAAACATGATTGATGGATAAATAGATGTATCACTATGTCATATTTGCCATTATCACCTCAGCCAAAAGGCTGGGGTGGGTCAAGATGCAGAAGGAGCTTTTAAAATATCATTCAGTTACAGATTGTTCTCCCATATTTTACCATAAATATCATAACAATTATTTCAAGAGGCATTATTCTTCCATTTAAGTACATGTTCTGTATGAAAGATGTTATCTGTGAAAGCAATAAATTCAGTCATAGCAGTAAAATTTAATTAGAGTATTTTTCTGAGACAGAATTGATTTTGGGCAGGTACATTAAACTTGTGTGTGAAAAATAGACTCTGAAGTTTCACAACTAAAATTTTTACAAGGTGGTGTTTGCAAATAGAGACACGTCCTCACTTATAGGAGATGAACTTTTTGAAGATTATACTGAGACATTTAGGAGTCAATGAATAACTGGCTCAAATGATGGGAACATAGTTGTATTTTTCATGGGTAGAGAGAGGGGAGGGAGGCAAAGATTTGTAGGCTGCCTGTCATCAGTCAGCATTAATTTCCCATCATGACCATGAATCTATTTCAGTCATGGATGGCAGAGCAACAGCAGAGATGGGCGAGTCAAGAGCCATACTTATAATTTCAGTGTCCTACTTTGCAACTTCATTTGATGCACAAGGCCATGCATGGATCATCATTTATTTTACATCATGGCATGTAGCTAATGGCCATGTTTCAGTGTCTTCTTTGACAGCATTAGCATCACTCTGGAGCTGTGTTAAAGCTGCTTCAGAGGGAGCACAGGCACTTCTTGTCGCACAGGCTATCAACACCTTTCCAAATGAGTTCCACAAGAGGAGGTCTTCAATTGCACTGCATTCATAATTGCAGCAGGCTGTCAGATAAGATTTGCTTCTACTTAGGTGCGTAAATAAGGATCTGATACTATAAAATACTTCTGATATTCCAATCTTTATTTAAAATAGTTTATTTTTGCTGTTTATGTTACACACTTCAATGCTACAAAACTTCACATATAGGAATGCATCACTAAGATAATGTACACATATACCTCACTGTTTTAACAACAGCTCCTCCAGTTTGTAAGGAGCTTGGTGTTGACAAAAACTCAAAGAATGATACTTATCCACCAAACACAGTAAATTGCACTTGTTTAGCTGGAAACTCCATTCATGGTTGTCTGTGGGTCAATGCAGGAAACTGCACGTGTGGCAAACAGCTCACTCAGCACCACAAAACACAGATGGATTGGCAGAGATATTTAAAACTTACTGTCTTTTTTTATAACTGAGAGACAATGTGATGGGAGGGAGGAAACAGGAAGGTAATCATGGCACAAGTCAAGCAGGACAAAGAGTTTAAGAGGAGAGTATTGAATAAACTTCTCAAGGGTATAAAAGCCCAAAAGAGACTTCAAGGAAAGCATGGACTAGATTAGGATTTCTGAATGGTTTTTGACACCTGGTAAGTTTGTCCTGTGAAATATAAATAACACTGAGCTAATTAAAAAGAAGAGAATCCATCATTCTCTGTTACAATTTCAGGACAGAATTTGTTATTCTGTTCAAAACACTGTTTAACAATAATACCCCAACCTCATGTTAGGTGTTAAAGGAGACAAGAACCTAAATTACTGTAAATTTGAAAATCCTTCTTCTACTTTTACTTGCTGCCATGGTTCTGGCAGTAAAAGGTACTTGTTAGGGAATTCCAAATGCACTTAAGCTTCAAATCACAGCAAATGTTGAGATGTTGGACTGCTGTCCAGTTAGCATTAATAGACTTAATTGTGAACTGCATGCAATAATGTAATTTGCCATGGCACACTTTTCACATTTAATTATTTGTGTACAATACACTGAGAGATATTGTAATACTGCTTATGCAGATTCAATACAAAGAGCATATTGGTACAAATATTGCTTATGTGAAATTAAAAGTAAGATTTCTATTGCTCATTCAGAGGAGAATTGATTGTCAGATTTTATGTATCTTAAAATGTAGCCAAGAGTAAAACAAAAAACCCTGAAAATCTGGAACACTGATCAATGCAAGTGCCACATTTTAATCCACCACAAATAATTTGCCTAAAAGGTTTTTTTGATACAAAGAGATGGGGAAAAGAAAGGTGTGTCTGTACTTCTTTGCTTCATTCCATATGTAAACAAATCATCGTGAAATGAATGATACTTTAAATTAAATGGATGTGAAATAGCTTTAACTCCTGGCTAGTCCTTCTGAGCTCTTTCTAGTTGATTAGTAGGTAAATGGCAGGATTAGCACTCTGTGATATTTTAGCCATGTAACCACTGTATGGATGGATTGTATGGATGATACAACATGGAATATAAAGGATTTATTCCTGATTTTCAGCCTGTCTGTCCTTGACTCACTACTGTGACCAATAACTAGAGCAGCTCGGGCTCCTTTCAGCTGTTGACTATTCCAGGGAAGGAAATCTTGGTATAATTGGGAAGCATTTATATTATATTATTAAAGTGGATCCCCTCAGAAAAATGGGTAGCTAGAAAGGACTGTTTCTGAAGCAGGTGATTATTTTGGAGAACCTGAAGGAGCCTTTGAAGGTGTATGCTTCCGTTTGGAAGTTTGTGAGATTTAGACCTATAGGTCAGGGGGATATTACCAAAGGTGTTCAACCACAGAAACAACTAAAGAAAAGCAGAAAGTAAAGGAAGGCCACACAGACCATGACTGAAACAAGACATGATAAACTCCAGCACTTAGCATTTTTAGCTTCATAAGCTGAAGTGCTGTTCCACGTACCATTTTAGTAGTTAAACCTTAATAACCTCCACTTCTGTGCTTTTGCACTCTACAGAATCAGAGTTAAGGAGAGGAAGTACTTTAGTTAGTCACTAATACAGTATAGCAAATGCTAATGTGTGAAGGGCATTGAGGTTAACTCCTAATAGTTGGGTGGAGAGGCAAAAGCATGTGGAAGGAAAAGAAGGAAGCTCCAAAGAGAGGGATGGAGCAGAGTCCTGCTAAACACATACAGCTGGAGGAAAAAAGATGTGACCTTTTCCTAATGTACTTGGGCTGAATGCGGAGTGTAGGAGGGAGGGGGTGAGTCAGTTTGTTAATGGAACACTTGTGCAGTCAGGCAGTGTTACTACAAAAGCCAGAGAGCCAGGGCTCTGGAGAGTTTATGCCTTTCCTTGACTCAAATCTTTCCAGGTGTCTCTGAAAGAAACCTTGATGGAAAGGAGTGGACTAATGCAGATTAGTCACATTGTTCAATACACCATGTGGAGACACTTGAGGGCAGTGATAAGAGAACTGAAACTCATTCTTGCAGAAAATACATGTACAGGTGTATAAATCTGCATGTATCTGCTTCTCTTCAGTGTATTTCCCTCATCCAAATATACTCTTTGACATACAAGGGAAGCAATATTAAAGAAGGGCCACAGGTCTGGATCAGAGAAATAGATGGGTATCACTGAATAGCAAACCTAAGTTTGATTCAGGAAATCCAAAACTTTTTTAGAGATTTCCATGAACATAGCCTGAGTATTTCTTAGTAAAGCTAGCTCCAAATCTCAGCATATAGGGGATCATTTTATTAGCAGACCTGAGTAAGAACATGCCTGAGATAATCAGATTCTTCAAACTCAGGTTTTTCAGATACTCAAAATTCTTAAAACAAATGTATCCAATTCCCTGAGGATTCCTGTCAACAAAAGCCTCCCCATTACCCTATTCTCTCCCTGAATAGAGGGCTGGCAACTTAGTCACTTAATCACTAAACAGAACACTAGAACCTTGACTGGCATTTTGTGATAGTGACGACTTTAATCAAGAGTATTTAAAACTGACTGGAAGCTGCTCAGCAAAGCTAGTTGATCTGGATGGATATAACTGAGGTAACAATTAAAGCACTTTTAAAAATGCCATGGTTCTGCTCTGAATGATTCTCCCATACAAAGCAATATACTTTCTGTAAAGCTGTTAAGGAATGGATTTATGATAGCCAGTTGGCTCTGTCAAAAGTTTTATTGTAAACTAATCAAACTACCAGCTTTCAGAATTTTAGGGATGTAAGAAAGTGAGCACTGGTTCACATAGATATTGTGACATATAGTAAATGTCAGCATTTTCTAGTAATTCAATGTAAAATTGTTTTAAATATGTTCAGTTCTCCCTCTCATTGGAGAGACTTTCAGATACTCTAGAAGTGCAGATATTGTTATTCCATAAATAGTTCAGTGGCAAGCTATCATACACTGGCATTTCAATGTCTAGTTACCCAGCTGGCACATATAAAAAAAGTAATTGTAGTAATAAATTAGTCTCACAATCACAAGCCAAAGAGTTCTAAAACCTGGTTCTGATGGTCCAAGGGTGACCAAAAAATGTGTTGACCTTGTGGCTTTATTTTCAAATGAGGAAAGCAATGACAATCTTCACTTGAACTTGCAGGTAGACTCTGATCATTAAACTGAGTTCAAGCACTAAAAAGAGGTCTAAAAACTAGGATTAGCTGACAGTTCTCCTATGACAGCAGCAACACAGAGCTGCAGGTTTGTATCTGACCTGCTATGCTTAGCAATTTGCTGCTGTGACTCACAGAACTGATATATTATTCACATGAAACATTAAGGGCCTGATTCTTCACTTGGAGCCATTCAGGTTGGAAATTGCTGTGGTTTGAAATCAGTGGAACTTTGTGAAAAGAGAACTGAGCATTCAGAGCACTATCCAGCACAGTGGAGTGATAAATTATAAAACATTAACAAATCTTATAACTCTTTGGTAAATGAGAATTTGATGACAGAGCCTCAAAAGGCTTGGCAACTCAGATAAGTGCCACAAAGCCAGCATGTTTATCCGCAGATTATCTGAATTATTCAAGCCTCTTGGGTTTTCAAAATTGAGCTGGAAGTCTTGCACAGACAGACTTTGCCAATTGTGTGTACAGTAATGAGAAAAAAATATTCCCAGAGAAATTTCCCATGACTAAATAAGCCTGGTAACAACAGCAAATTTTTTTCACATGAAGTGATCTTGTCAATCAACAAGAACTGTGGTGAAAATGCTCCTGAAATAGTTACTTAGAGAAGTCCAGGAGGCAGACAACAGTCCTTCCTCACAAGTGAGGAAAACATTCCTAAAATTAGAAAAACTATTGAAGGGGACATCTATTTTTTACTCTAAGATTTACAATAAGCCAGCCTGACCTGGAGAGGACTGGCACTGGAACTGCAGATATGGGAGAGCTGCTTTCCTTCTCTACACCTGCACGGTGTTAATTGTGGCACTACATTGTTGATCCCCAAATAATCTGGTTGATCCCTAAATAATCTACTGCATCCTGCTTAGAGAAGAATCAATTGACAGCTAATACATATGGTTGACTAAAATGAACAGTTTTAACTCAAAGGTTTCAAGAATATGAAGATGATTGTGGCCAGTAAAGGGCATTTTATAATGCTCAGGAGAGAACCTGCCAACATTTCCCAAAGGCTATTCCTGCATTTTCTACCACCTTGACTCTTGATTGCCTTTAATAGGAAGAATAAGGTGCAAAATCTTGCTGGAAATCTTTTCACCCTCTTGTCAAGCTGATATAACAACAATTGCTTTTCTTTGCAGCTGTTTAGTACTCCAGAGTCACTTAAAATTTCATCTTCTCCACATCTTCAGTGCACAAACCCTTTTCAATGGGATACTGGCACAAAAATGAAAATCTTCCTTCCCTTCTAGTCCTTTAAAAACATTCATACTCAGGAAAAGGGGAAAGAGAGATCAGTCTGTACTGGTATTAGACAGCCTTCTTCTGGGAGGAGGGAGAGAGAGGGGTCATACATTAATATCATAAAAGTAACAGATCTAACTTTCAAATTCTTGAAGAAACAAAAATAAATCTCTGTAAAAGTATTGTGGGATTCCCAGTGCAAAGAGCTGAGAAGAAAGTAGTTGTTCTATGTACACACACCAGATTGTTCCCTTTTTTACCTTCTGAAAAATAATCAAATTATTTCTCCTTCCTAACTGTAAAATGGGATGGTCTATTTTTTAACTTCTGACTGTTGCACTGGGGAATGATGAAGAATATTCAGCTTTAACTTGTTTCTTGCAATAATCTTTGGGAGGAGCCTGGAAGAGACTCCTGCAGGGAGCAGGAATCAGCCAGCCAGGCTGGTGAGCTTGAAAGAACTACTTGCAGATCAGGGTATGATAAAGTCACGGAGTTAATTTCATCTGAAACTCAAAGTAGGGGATGACATGCAAGGACATGAAAGAAAAAAGGTCTCTTTAAAATATCTTCTTCACTACCTTCCCTCTATTTTAAATACAAATTATCCTGTTTTGCTTTTGGGGGGACAGCTTGTGCTGAGAGAAGGCACAGTGCCCTCAAAGCTTTGGGAAACTCACATTCCTTGTAGTCCTTCACCAGGAGCAGTCCTTGCTCCTTCTCCTTCAAACTCTGTTTAACAGTGAGTCTCAAAAGGCAAGACTTCAAAGGCCAAAGGAAAGGAAAGGTGGAGTCTGTGCATAAATGGAAATTAGCAGTTGTTCAATTTGCTTAAACTAGAATCAATAATCCAATCCCCCTTGGAACATTTCCTGCAGGGATGCTCACTTGGATTCTTAGCAAGGATTCCAGGAATGATAAAGAATTGGACTGCAAGCAAGAATAAAAATAAAAAAGATTAATTAACACTGACAGAAAAAATTTAAGATCACAAGATGTATTCAATTTCTTTTTTCCACATATATTTTACAAGCTGCAGCTGTGAGGTGTTTTGGTTTGCTTGGATTTATTAGGAGAATAGGATTGGAGGTGATGAAATTGCAATTGATTTGAATAAAAATTTACCTGAATAGCTGAAGCCTGATAATAACAGGTATCCATATTATACTTCTCATTACAGACAAATCACCGAAATCATTTTGCTAGTAAAGAAAAATTCTTATTGTTTATCAAGAACCAAAACTTATTAACTCTTCTGCTTTAGGCTGTAAATCAGAACTTTTATTGATGTTCAGCCCAAGGGGTCTGTCCTGCAATAGTCAATTCTCTGATTTCAGGAGTTCCCAGATTTGGGTAATTTTTGTGCTCCATTTTAAAATGAAACAAGGGAAATAATGCAGGTTGAATGCAGAAAACATAGTGAAAGGAATAATAACTGTCATTCCTTGTTCAAGAAGGTAAATATTAGTGGTAATAAACAAGTTCAAAAAGTTCTCAGTTCTTTCCAGCAAACTAAAGTTTCATTTTCAATACTGCTTACAGTGGTAAATTTATTTAATTTTGAAATACCTATATGAGTGGAAAAGAAATGTATGAATGTAATTCTCAATTTTGTATGAAGGTTCTGCCACTGACCTCCAGGTGTACATCAAGACTGAGTAACTGATGGATAATGGTGGACTTCAATTTTCAATAAAATCATAAAAGTAGGTCACTAAATATAAGGTCAAAAGAATTTTTAGACATACTAAAGTCAAGAGTGATTGTTTTCATAAAAGAAGGGTTTCTTAAGCAATAGGCCTTGTGACAGAAAATAACACTCATCAAAGTGTTGCATCTAAAGGGGTCCAATAATGAAGTTCAGTTAAACTACAACCCTCCTTGTTCATTGTTCAGCACAGATTACAGACTATGAACCTACAGGTTCAACATAAATCACCAGGTGTCTTCACCACCACCAACCAAGGGGAATGGGGTCCTGGAGCCTGAAACTTCATTGATGCCACATCCACGTTTATTTTCAAACAGTGGGTTCATATTATTGTTGATTTTCAAAGGTCTTCTTATAACACAATGGCCAGTTGTAATGGAATGAATGTGCTTCTCATCACTTAAAAGCTCCACAGTGAGGATTTTATCACTCCATTCCTAGGAGTTTTGTGAATGGTGTCTGTCTCCAAATCCCTCACAATTCTAGTGCACTGCTTAGCTCATCTGCCAGTACTTGCTAAATTCACATACCTAGTCTGATTTTTAAAAGCCCTGTATCAGGCATTAATCCAATATTTGATATGTTGATTCATGTTTGATGCAATTTTATTTGTAAATTAATAAAAAATTAACTTGCTACTTAAACTGCAGAATACTCTTTTAGCAGGTAGGGGTTTTAATGCTAAGAAAAACTGCTAAACCTGCTCAATACACAGCAAAATTTCTGTAGTCACTAACACAGTGAAATTGTCTCTATCAGTGGTGGCACCATCACTGGGGTTTGCTCTCAAGTGTAGTAATAGGTTGATTTAACTACTTGTGAGAAACGTGTCACTCACTGATAACTCAGGGCTTGGTCATCCTTTCCTGTTCCACGTGTGTCTTATTTGTGAAACCTTCTTGTGAACTTCACATTATGTTGTACCTGTGTAGCAAGGAGGAGTCTTACCATGATAATACACATTACTGAAGAGCCAAGAGAGCTTTCAAGAATACCATAAAAGGTGATGAGCTGGGCCATCAATCTTAGGCATGTTCAAAACCATGACTTAGCAAATGCTCTTTATTTTTACTTCATTCCTTTGGAAAAACAACCTCCCTGTCCAACAGTGCAATGTTGACATAAAGAATCTATATTGCAGTGAAGCATCTCCTAAAATATTTGCGTGTCATCTCAAGTTTCAAAAAAATAATTGCAAGCTGTAAAATATATCAAGGGTGATTTCTGTACACTAACGGGATCAACAGAACATGTTAAGTGCATCACAGTGCTGTAATGGAGAAAGCATGTGAATATTTGTAGTCAGCACTAATATTTTCAATAATGCATGGGAAGTCTATTATAGAAAATTCATTATTCATATACTTTTCTCCCACATGTACCTGAAACTCGAATGGTTCACTTTGCCTCACAAGTTGTTGAAATGGAGTGTTATTGTGTTCTTAACTCTCTTGCCAAGTGTGCACTCAGTCAATCTTATGGCACCTTGGCTTGGTAGGTAACACATTTCCTTTAACTGTGGGGTGTTTTCCTCTTCTTTTGGCTTTGTGGTTTTGTTGTTTTTTTGGGTTTTTTTTTTTTTTTTCTGATGGATACTCAAATAGAAAATAGAGATTTCTGGTATTCTTACCACACACTCTCTTTGTCTGCAAATTAATTTTTCAGGTCAAGTCTACAAATCTTCAGATCAAGTTAGTCACATCTCATTATCAATAGTTTTATGAGTGAAAGAAGTTTGGTATTCAGTGAATCACAGAATCATCGAATCTCCTGAGTTGGAAGGGACCCGCAGGGGTCCATCAAAGTCCAGCTCCTGGCCCGGCATTGGACAGCCATGGATGAATATACTTCTGATGACATCACCAGCCTTCCCAAAATGATGTCTCTTCTGGTTAAGCTCAATTTGGACTGTGAAACAACATGTAGGAAGAAAAGTGCAGGTATAAAATGCCACTTTCAATAGTAGCATTAAATAGTTGTCTTTGTACTTAAAATTGAAGTTCAGTATTAACTCAAATTCTGCAGTATACCAAGTATTGCTTGTTTTACTTTCAATGAGTGTCTAAAAATGCAGCAGTGAATTATTGCTCCTTCTACATCAAACGATATTATCATATAAATAAAACCCTAGTGCATTTTTTATTCATTAATAGATGGGGATGCATAAATTTTAAGTTTCTGGACTCTTTGTGGAAAACTCCAGTCTCACCAGCAACTGCTTATAAATAAAACCTGAATTTTGCAAACTACATCAAGCTGATTAATTTTTTTAAAAAACTATTTAAAAAATTGAGCTTGGGGATAGCTAAAACTGGGGGTTTATTTGTTTTTAATTTCAGACAAAGAATAATCTGCTGTTCTTACAGCCATATTAACTGTTCTTGAGGAAGCTCACTGTCCCAGACAAGCTGCCTACAGGATTTTGTATTTATACAGCCTTTTCTGGGATAGAGTGTGCAGGATTCAGTTATGGAAGAGCTATCAGGGCTTCCATGTGGCTTCTTCTGCCCAGAAAAGAGTAAATTGTGAAGAAACAATGAGGTCAATGTTGTTGTCAGTACAGTATTGTTGACATGTCTTTTGATGAATCCCATAATATAAAATGGATATCTCTTTGAATCAGCATTTTTCAGACATTTGTTTCATTTCAGACATTTATTGTACTATTACAATGAAAGGCTTTTGGTTTTCTTTTTCATTAAAGATTAATGTTACTGAGGATTACCAGAAAAGAGGCTTACAGAAGCATACATGCCCTGCCCACCCCAAAAAAAGGTGCCTGTTTAACACCCCACAAACACTCCCATGCCCAAACCAGTCTGAAATAAGCTGGGTGCAGCTTTTCCTGGAGAAAGATTTTGGCTAACCCAGTAAAACTACAGAGATAGAAAAGGGATGAACCTAAAACAAAGAAATAAAGGAAACACCAAAGGATGTAAGAGGTTTTTATTCATGAGCCATTATTCCACAGCCACAGCACTGCAATCCCAACCATTGCAAGAATTCCTTCTTGAAGGACAGGATAGTAGTCACAGCTCTCAAATACTTTGACTTAAAAGAGCAACCTCAACAAAATGTTGTGTTTGGGCAACTATCAAGATGCAGGGAATGGGAGGGAATCAGAAGATACTGGTGTCAGATGGATCAGGCTGATGCAGGGACAGAGCCTTTAAATGCAAGGGGCTTGTCCTCTGCTGTCCTTGTGAGGGCATTTTGTGTTGTGTGTAAGTAGATGAGATCAGAACTGAAAATAGTGGATTGCACTGTAAGACACAAATAGCTATATAGAATAAAAGGCAGGAAAGAGCCTGCTGCAAGCAGCAATATGGGACAGGAAGCAGGGAATGACTGGCAGGGTCTGTGTAGAGGGTTTGCTTCAGACTTGGAAAATCAAAACATGATTTGATGCTGCATTCTGGGGGTTATACCCCTTGCACCATCCTTCAGAAAACAAAGCTGTTTTCATTAAATCATATGGCATCATCTATGCTTTTCTCATCTTTCAATAACCATTTGCCTAACCACAATATAAAACTCTTCCCACCACCTACGTATCATTCAGTGTGAAACATCTTTTATAGTGACATCAATAATGAACATTAAGCTGGGATAAAGTTATGCAGTTCATCACTAGTTCTTCAATGAGACCATTAGGATTTTAAACAGTTTGGGTAATTGATGCTTCATCAGAGTCTTTTGCCTAAGGATGCTGCAAGACAAGAACAAACACAGGAACTGTGCTATCCTGGTAACAGACACAAGCAAACATGAAGGAGCTCATTAAGCACATGAAGGTCTTGGCTCTTCTTGGCTCTTGACATTAGTTGCAAGTTAAGTATAGTATTACTAGTTCTTCTGGGGAAAACAAAACAAAACAAAACAAAACAAAACAAAAACACAGTACAACAAACCCCCCAAAACCTGCTATGATGAAGGAACATGAGAACTGGCATCAAAAGGGGTACCAATCTTAGGTGTGGCAGTGTGTGAGTTATGCCAGAACACTGTCAGTGACCAAGTTCTCATGAGAAAAGATTTGATTAAAATCACACACATACATTCTTCCACATATATAAGCTGATTAATTATATAGCTAATGTGAGTTTTGGTAGCAATTCTAAAAGTTCTTGGAACAAGCCTGCACTATGCCCAAGGAATATCATCTATTTCACTCTTGGCTCCATCTACAGTCCACTTTTGCACCAGGACAGCTCTGCCTTCTGCTGTCACTTGCTGAGGACTTGCTTTTTGGCAAACACGTGAACTTAAGAAGGTTTTGTAAGAACAATTCTACTCTCTGTGCTGAAACCTTTAGTCAGACTATCCTCTATCCAAGATTTTCCAGCTATTGTATATCACAGCTAGTCTGCTTAAAACAGTTATCTCCAGCACTTTACAATAAAACAGAGTAAACACCCCACTAGTCATTAAGCCTCCTCAGCTGCATGCATACCCTCATTTGACTCTCCCCTGGATCAGAAATTAAAACCACCTTTTTTTCTGACCAAGGCAGATGAAAGTTTCCTTCAAGAAAAAAATGTAATGGAAAGAAGAAAGGAAAAGGAAAAGAAGAAAAGGAAAAGGGGAAAAGAAGAAAATGAAAATGAAAGGGGAAGGGATACTAGAAGTCTTTCTATTCCTGTCCAGTTATTGACCAATTTTCATACCTACAAAAAATATCAGTTTTAAACAAACAAAGTAAAAAATGTGCTTAATAAAACGAAGTCACTTTCTTACTAAGGTAACACAGTCCCTGTGTATGACCTTGTAGCCTCACCAAGCAAGACAATCTGTTTTATCTGAGTGGCTTTCTCTTTCTGCTAACTTCCCTCTGTTTCCACCCACATAATTTATTTTTTAACAGGAAAAAAATATTATTTCCATTTTAAAATTATCATACTTGCTTTTCACAAGACCCATTTTTAATACATAAGAGTTTCTAAATCAGAACCACAGCTCTCTGCATCTCAGAAAATAACTGACTCCTTCTTTCTCTCAGGTAAGATACTGGTTCCCTTTTTCCTTTACTCACAGATTATTTAACCATTTTGCTGGCCCTGTGCTTGTTTCTTTAGTGATTCAACATCATTACTCTAGCTCCTTCCAGTGGTAAATCATAATGTTTAACAAGAATAGAATAGAGCTTTTAATATACCTTTAATCGTTTTGCTCTACAGAAGCCAAATGTGTGTCTTTTAAAGCAAGTCTGTCTGCTTTTCCTGTCCTGGTTGCATCAAAGGTAAAGGGTAAATGAAGCTCAAAGGTACAGCTCGGATTCATTCACAATTCCAGCACATTTTGGTGAATTAGGTAAGGTTGCCATTTAATCTCAAAGCTTTTGACTTTTTATTGTCTGCTATGGTGCTGTGAGAGTAAGAGCACAAGCAGGGGAACAGCAAATTCGTGTGTCAGACTAACTACAGTTTGCATAATTCAAAAAGGGGGGCAGCAACTTGAAATAAATTTGTGGTTCATCATACTGAGAATTATGTCCTTTTTGAAACATTGTTACCAAATAAGGGGATAGAAAAACCATCAATAATTATCATGAAAACAAAAAAATCCCAACACCATAAACCCTCCCCTGCCAAATACTCCCAAAAAAACCCAAAAGAAAAAAACCCAAACCCAACAAAAGTCCCTTATACAAGGTATGAGCTATAAAAAAAGGGTTAGGAAGGAAGGTCTGTGACAACATTATGGGAGAAATTTGCAGTGCTGTTGATGACAGTCCTGAAAAATAATAAAGTAAAATAAATTTGTTAAAGAAGGTAAATCAGAAACTGAAGAAACAATTCATTAAAGAAGTGTAGGCACATTAACAATATTCAGCAGTTCTGCAATTACAGCCATAAACTGTCAGAAGAGAATATATGTGATCATTTATTTGATTATAAAGTACCTAAGAGTGTTCAGCAGGTCAGATTTTTCAGGCGGCTGAGCTTTCTAATAGCCCTTCTCAATCAAGGGATTGTGCTGCACAGTGGAGCACACTGCCCAGGCACGAGGACGATGGAGGTCACTGACCCAGCTATTTAAATAAAAAAAGATTGTGCACAGAAGCTCTACCAATGCTACTTCCTACAGGTTTCTGTTCAAAATCTTCGCTTTTGCTGTTAACATATGAATTTGGGCTCTCATCATTAAATGCCTTGGCACAGTAAACTGGAGTTGAACAAATACGTAGCGAATCATTAGTCTGAACAGTAATTTGACCTCTGCATGATTCAGAACTCGATTTTTCATAAGATTATGCATGTGTTTAAATCTATCTACATATGGAATGCTATTACAATTAATCACTGGGAGCAAGTTGCTTGAGGGAATCAGTGAAAGAACATTTACACCATGTCTTATAATTGGTTGAATCTGTTTCTTACTAATCAAACTCTGCTTAGAACTTTAGTATCAGTAATGTGTAAATTAAAAAGCTGGCTGCCCATTTTGTTTCACAATTCACATTTCTCTTCCACAAGCAAAAATTTTCTCAGCTAACTCTGTGGTTTCTCCAAGGAGATAAAAATTTACAATCCCACCCAAGGAATTGTAAACCTCCTGTTGTACTAAATGGCCTTGGGGGCAGATACAAAGAAAGATGTTGATTTGCAAATGAGACTCAAACACCCAAATTACCTCTGTGTCCAAAATCATGATCTTGAAAACTTGCTCAGCTGATGCTAAAGAGGAATGAACTCAAAAATTCCTGCCTTTTTATTTTAAACTTGAAGTTGCACCTTAACTTGGGCTAAATTTGGGCAGGATTGAGCAAAACAGTGTTTACCTTGAAACCATGTCTGAATACAAACTCAAAATGCAATTATCATGAGCCCCTGATTAATGGATATTATTGTAGGGAGTGTTATAGAATCATGGAATATCCCGACCTGGAAAGGCCCCACAAGGATCATCAAAGTCTGACTCCCAACCCTGCACAGGGGGAAGTCTACGCATACCTACAAGTGGCCATGTCTGAGGACAGGACCCTACTGAGGGATCACTTTTTGACTCTCCTCATTAAAGCACAATAGTTCTGCCAACATTAACCAAGTGTGTGGTTAAGGGAACTTCCTAGTGTGACCATCCAGGAGCCACTCTGGCAGTCACACTCCCACCCCCAGATTGGCACTGCTGGGACTGGAGTCCCTTCACAGTGGCTCCAGTGACCTGATGGGTCCCGCCTGGCTCCGCACACACCTCACACTCCCAGTAGGACCAGGTTTGTTCACCAGCTCAGCCCCCAGTTTCCCTCAGCAGAGTCTCAGATTCTCATTGCATGAAGCCATTTATTCACAGTGCAGTAACACAGACACAGTCCCAGCCAGTGCCTCTGACTACGGTCCACTAATAAAGAAACCCTGGGCTTTTATCCCCTCCCAGCCTGAGAGTGCCAAGTCTCAGCTCTTCCCACGGAGCCCTCAGCTCCTGCCCTGTCTCTGGGTGTCCTTCACCTGGCTATGCCACAGGTTTTTGTACCCTTTGTCATGCAAAGGGCCTGCAGGTCACAGGCTCTTGTCTGGAGTTCCCACCCAAACCTGCAGCTCCACCTGCAGCTGCCCCTGAGCCACCTGCACCAGGTGTGTTCCTCAGCACAGTCTGCGATGTTCATTTCAAAAAGGAGTCTGGCTGCTCATTTATACACAACAACTGCTGCATTAATTGCCAAAGCTGAACAGGTATGATTCCATAAACCCTCTGCTCACCTCTCCCTGCTGTATTTCCACTTCTGGCACAGCTCCCTCACTCACCATCAGAGCAACTTTTAATAGAACAATAAATTGCCAAGTTGCCTCTATGCCAAACAGAGACAAGTCTAGAGGCTGCCTAATAATATAGGTTCTCAATTCAGCTCTCAGGGCAAAGAGTTTCGTGGCTCTAAGCCTAATAAATTGAACCTATCAAAAGCTTTCTGTATACGCAGTTTTGAAGATGTGCAATTGCCATTTTTGAAAGCTCAAAAACAGTTGAGGAGATAAAATCACTGGGTAGGGAAAGAGCAGGAACCACCAGGTTCCATCTGGTTCCTCATCCTTCGCTTTGCAGAGAAATCTGGCAATAACGTGTGAGAAGAGGGTGCTGAACAGCTTGAAAGGTTAGAGTGTGATTAATGGGATGATGTGTGGGTGCACATGGTAATCCCCCTGCATACTATCAAATTCAATTTGGCCTATATCATGTTGTAGAAAAGATTTAAATAGTCTTTCAAGGCCAGAAGAATAACATTATTGCAGTCCTGCATTCCTCCTCAATGTGATTATCTCAAAAGTAGATTTAGTGTATAAAAAGGGCTTCAATAACAAGTAGAAATCAGTTAAAATAGAATACTCCTTCACCCCAATGCAAACTCATTTGAAGAGTGGTTTATTTGTGAGTTAAACTATTCTTTTCAGACAGTATGTTCCAATAAGGCAAGTTGAAATTTAGGAAGTATGTAACAGTAAAATACAAGCTGTTAAAAATTGGTTTCCCTACTAAATGCAGAACTTGTAGAGGAAATTGCAATCAGGGGAATTCTACATACATGTTACTCTCAAAAACCTTAAATAATGAGCACTTTTTAGAAAAAAAAAAATTGTTGGTCATGGAAAGAGGGATTTAAAAAGAAACTAGTTAACACATCCAAGGAGGGGCAGTATATATTTAGATACTTCTTTAAAACCATAGTCTGTTTTCCTTCTGGCCTTGTTCTGCTCATGGACCATGTTAATTGCAATGCCAGCAGTGGCCAGAGCCTTGTGCATGCCTTTGGAATTAAACAGCAAGAGTGGTTTTGGTCATTTAGTAATCATGTTACAGGTTAAAATTAATTTACCTGAAGAAACAACCTGTGTATCTATGGCCACATATATCAGATTTCTTTTTTCTTTTGTACAGAGCAGTGCTATACTTTATTTTTAATTTTTGTCTCTAAAATTCTTCACAAGTAAAAGAAAATACGTTTTCATGGCCTTATCTTGACATCTTTAAGAACATGATACTCAAGGTGCATGATGCTGCCCCAAGGAGATCTTGAGTACTGGTGAATGCAAGGCAATAAGTAGAAGCCATGTATTCCAGCAATATATGGAAGAAAAAGAAGGTTAGGTAGCAAAGTAGGGTAAAACAACCTCTTTACATGGTTGCTCAGGTTTTCTTGGGTTTGGAACTTTTTGTTGGTTTTATTTCGTGTTTAAAAATCCCAATGAAACTGCGTTACTTAGACTTGAACTTACAGGGGTGGTTAAGTGATCTTTTGATCCAGATTTCAGATATGATGTATTTCCTCATTATGAACAAAACTAATTGCTGCTGTACATTAAGCTGCCACTTTTCCCCCTTCCACTGCAGAATGTTTATATCTCAGTCTCTCTGAAGTCCACTTTTCCTTATTTCTTTTAACTCTGTTTTGCATCTCCCCTCATTATCCAATTACCTTCAATCCATGACCTACAGAGAATGGGTGGAGAACTTCCCAGCATTCTGCTGTCTAGTTAATGAGCCTTCATGAGATGTGGAGATTCCTTTATTTCCTTTGGTCAGTGGCAATTGAATACCTTGTTCTTCAGTATGTTTGCTGTACATTGACACCCTTTGTAAAGCTTAATCTTTCCCATTTAAAATGCACTTGAACAACAGTGAATCAGCAGCATAAAACAGCCACCCTCACCTTTCTCGTTCTGTTCTGTGAGAGTTGGATCTGATAGTGGCAAACAGCAGACTCTGGATTCCAAGAGGCACTGAAGTAGTCTGACCCCTTTAGACCTTTAAAAAATGTAAATCTGATTGTTCTTGGATTCTAAAATGGGTGCAATTGCTCCACAGAGAGCTCTGGTAAATATGCCAATCTTACAGTCTTTTAAAGAATTTAACTATAGGTTTTATACTTTTTTTCTACTTAGCTGTAAAGATCCTTGGAGTCATTTAATGTATGTCTGCATACTCTTCATTCTTTGTCCAAAATATAAATACAGGTTCTGTATTTGGCTTAACTATCAATATGGATCAGTTCTCTATTTGGATTTTAGTGATTCCTTAAAAGCTATATATTTTTGAATATAAATATATATATACACACATACACACTGTGGAGGTTAAATACACAGATCCGAATGTTGGAATGATGAATTTCTACGCTTGGGTCACAATTCTGCATTAGTTACACTTGTCCAATTTGTATGTGCACTGTTTGTAATGAGGATTGAACTTACATGCAATATTCTCCCATTTTGTGCTCCGCCAGAGTACCAGGTGGGAGCAAAGAAGGGATAAGGTTCTTGGGAAACGACACGGGCAAACAGAAAGCGAGGTGGTATTTTTTTGATGAGATTACAGCCTTGCTGCTGCATGTGTGCCTCAGAAACATCACCACATAAATAGATGTGGACTCACGAGAAGGACAAGATTTTCTAAATATTTATGAACCAGAATCAGTAATCTAGTTTTTGGGTATGAAATGCAAGGAGGGGTTAGAGGTCTCTGTCTGAAGCATTGCAAGTGCTGATCATTGAGACTCTTCACCTGAATGCTGCAAAAAATCAAGTTTGGAGTCTCAGTTTAATATATTTAATTGCAGCCACTGTTAAACAGACCTCAAGTTCTGCTTCCAGAATGGGCAGCATGAACTGGTGTGTGCTCCTTTAGCACTCACAGAATGTGCTGCTCTGACCCAGCTGGGTCTCTGTGTTGTGCTGGTGGCAAAGCTTGTCAGAGGAGGGAGGAGCTGCAGGTTCCCTTCACGGTACAAGGGTGAGCTGTGAGGGCTCAGCTTCCTGTCTGAAGCTGATGATGTTTATAAATACATATCATATGCCTTTTTTTTTTTTTTTTTTTTTTTTTGTGCTAGTGCACTGCTGCTAAGACTGTGTTCTTGATATCCACAGAATCCCAGAATGGATTGGATTGGAAAGGACCCCTCTACACCTTCCACTAGCCCAGGTTACTCCTGTCCAACCTGGCCTTGGACACTTCCAGGGATGGGGCAGCCACAGCTTCTCTGGGCAACCTGTGCCAGGGCCTGCCCACCCTCACAGGGAACAATTTCTTCTATTCTAGGTCCACCCTCCTTCAGCTGATATCTGAAATCTAGATCTATGTAAATCTAAATCTACCTAAATCTAGATCAGCCTAAATCTGGATCTACTCCCTTCTAAATCTAAATTCCCTCCTCTCCAGATAAATTCCTGATCCTTATTATGGACCATTTGCATAAATCTCAGTTTTAAAGCTCATGGAACAATAATGTTCACGAAAATATTTTCATGAAAAAAAAAAAAAGAAAATAGTAGAGTAGAATTTTCTGTTTTGAAAAAGAACATTTTTTCAGTATTTCCTACCAAACAGGACATAGAACATGTCAAGTTGAATTAAGTGGTAAATTTTCTTATGAGCAAAATATTAAAATTTTAATGTTTCAAATGCAAAAATATTTCAGACATAAGTAAGCCTGCCTTTAACTAATATCAGTGAAAAAAAAATCTTAATCAGCTAACAATTCAGGAATAAATACACTGAAAGAATAAGCAGTAAGTCCACCTAATTTGCCTTTTCAAGGGCAGTTTCTGAATCAACCTGCAAAAATGCATGCAGGTACATGTAACTCAGTGATTTATTGGTTTCTTTATTGCAACCATCTTAATGGAAAGCAAATAGTTTTGGGAGTTCTGCTGTGTTACACCTTTTTTCCCCCTTTGGTTTGTCAAAGTCATTATTTACATATGTAAATAACATTGCTAATTTCTTACAGCCAGATATAGTAGAAATCTGTTGTGGAACTAAGCAGTATTTAAAGGTATTTCTGATTTTTATAATTTGGACATCTAAATTACTAAATAAGGAATTCTGTTTGTAATTAACTGATCTGATTTGGGAACTGATAGATTTGTATCTTTATAACAGAACAGTTGTCATGAATTCTGTGTGAATATTGCAAAGAAGTTAGTGATGGTGAATTGGCTCCATTGCGCTGTTTGGGTTTTGACATAAAGTTTCATAAACTGACTGGTATCATCCTGCAGATGGTAACTAATGGAGGGAGCAAAAATATTTACACAATAAACAGATGGCGAAAAATAATTTGCATTGCAGTACTCTTCCCTTGACACATTAGGTTATTGTCACAGGATCAGAACTGATCAATTATATAGTTTGGCAAGGTATTGCTTGTAGCTCAGCCATAGTTGATCATGTGCTCAGTCTTAATCCAACAGCAGAGTTGGATCCTACCTGACATGCAGAGCTGCATCCAGCTCTGTACCATATCTGGTACTTTTCAGGCACTTTGTTTATAACTTTCTCATTGGCTATAAACTAACTTTAAACTTTACACAAAAGCTACCAACACAATAGTAAGGTTTGGGGTTTTTTTCCTTATAGATGTCATTTAATGAGCTTTGCTAGATACAATTTTCTGATTAAAATAAAGCTGATTAAAAGTAAATTAAAAGTAAACTCTCAATGATTGTTTTATATTGTAATGTTTTTAATCACAGAAGGGATATCAGTTGAATATATGTTTGCATTGCACTATCATGCCTGCCATAATTCCAGGGTGTTTCTGATTGCATGCACCACCGAGGCCCTCAGCTGGTCCGCAGAACTGCTGAACGTGGATTATGATAACGAAATTCACACATGAGCATTATTAAAACCACGGTCTGATTTAAATTATAGTCTTTAATTTTTGTTCTGGGAAATCAGTATTCTTAATCAGCAGGGTTCCAGGTACCTTCATTGTTCTTTGATTTCACAGAATGGTATCAAAGTTGCTGTTTAATATTTTTTAAAATCTTAGGTTTGAGGAAGGTAAATTACCTTTAATCTCTGTAGACTGTCACTTAAGACATATAATTTGTTTGGTTTTTTTTTTTTAACCATTAAAAAGCAGCTGAAACAGCTGCACTCTAATTCATTGCGCTGCATTCTCCAAATCACTATCAATGCTTTAAAAGAGCCCACACACTGTGAGAAAACCTTGCATGTCAGAACTAATTGTTCCTGTGCCAGTCACTGTGAGTTAGTGAGCTCCTTGTTGTACAGCAGGACGCCTCTGTCTGGAATACATGGCTGTGCACAACGAGAGCACATTAAGAGTTGCTCTGACCAAGCTAAACTTGTGCCAGAAAGTGTGCAAATGAAGGTGTGCAGAAAGGAGGAACCAGCAGGAATACACTCACATCACCCAGCCAGGCATTGTCTGTGCCCCTGTGACTCTGTGGTAACTCTGTGGGTGCAGCCAGATCTTCACTGGGGGCCTTAACTCATTTCAGTTCTCTTACCTTCACTGAAACCATGTCCCAAAACCAAAGCAACAGGTCTTACTACTTGTTAGAATAAGATCTGCTGGAAAACAGCTCAACTGAATTGTGCTTTTTAAAGGAACATTTCCCTAACTAAGCACTTGACCTTGCCTTGGGTTTACCAGAGCAAGCAAACAAAAAATATCAGAAAATCTAGCATGGAAATAAAAGTCAAACTCCTTTTGGCTCTACTAGACAACAACTCAATATGGGAGCACAGTACTTGATACAATCACTTCATTCTTCTTGTGTGTGTCTCAGCACATCATCTTCCTCAGTACTTTTATCTGCCATGGCAATGTCACTGCCAGCATTAGGACAGACACAGAGGCCACATGGATCTGAAAGGAGCAATGAGGACATATGGAAGTTCTTTGGAAATCTGCTTCTGAGCTCTTATTTTACAATACCAAAAGGCTGGTCTTGCCTTGTCTCCTCTAGAAAAAGCTTCATCTGAAAGGAAAATATTTTCCTTGTCTGCCCCAGCCAGGCTGAG
Organism: Scytalopus superciliaris; assembly: GCA_013400415.1. Taxonomy (NCBI): domain Eukaryota; kingdom Metazoa; phylum Chordata; class Aves; order Passeriformes; family Rhinocryptidae; genus Scytalopus; species Scytalopus superciliaris. Next base: position 1,241,867 of record VXBX01008464.1, read on the forward strand.
CTGGTGCTGTAGGGAAAACTGCCCACCTGACTGTTAAAACTGGTGTATCAAACCAAATCTCCCTCTTTAGAGTGCTTAGAGTTTTCCTTTACTATCAAAGCTAATGTTAGACGTGCATCATATTCCATAACACAGCAAGTATAAAGACACTAAACCTCTTCCTCCCTGGCTTACGGTCCATACAATCCTTAAATTAAAAAGAAAAAAGAATAATATATTCACAGGTCATCCCTGTAGACCTTTTTTTCCCCAACATGCTGGTACATTTTTTAAAACTCTTGTTTTTTCCAGAAATCCTTATCAAGTACATTAATGCTGGAGATTTAAGAAAAATGAGCGTTCGAAAGGGAAACTCAATATATTTAGTGCTCCTATGCCACGTGCTCGTTGAGGAACCAGGAGGAAAGAGAGGGGGAGAATTGGATGGATGCTTCTTGCCCTGTGACCCTCACTCCAGTGCCCCGGCAGCATGGGCTGCAGTGGGAAGGCTGGATATTCAAGAGGCAGTGACCCAGAGGCTGGAGTGAGGGAGGAGCAGAGCAGCTCTGGGACCAGCTCACTCCTGCCCACCTCCCTTTCTCATTGTGTTTGACATTTCTGAGGCTGAGCTTTGTTACAGTCTGGAACTCTGCAGCACAGGGCTGCAGACAGGAATTCTTATGACAATATAAAAGACATTCTGAAGGAAATGAGTGAGGAATTAAAACAGCCAGGTTTGGGAGCTTTTTGTTAGGTAGTTGCAATAAATTATTCTTTTGTGATACAGTCAAATGAAATATGTACACAGAATTCTTAGAACTTCCAAATATAAACAAATCATTATACTTTCCTTTAACTTAGAATGAAAAAGCTGTCAGGGTAGCTTTTGATGAGTACAATTGCACAAGGCAACTACCAGACACTACTGAAGTTTCATATACATTTTTACTTTATTTTACTAATTTGAAGTTTTGACTCTTCTGTCACTTCCTGACAAATGGAAGTATTAAAAATAGGCTATGTCTTGCTTGTAGCTTTTCACTTTATTTTTTTGGTAAGGGAATTGCACTATCTTTGTGAATAACCTTTTTAGTACAGGAAATATTCTCAGTGCTCAGAGGTAACAAAGAGAGTGTCATTCCAGTAATTATGTGCTGTTTGCTGCAATTATAGCCCTCAACCTGTAATTCAATCTGTGTGGGCAGACCATACGTCCATGTGAAACTCCATTGACTTAATGGAGTTTACACTGTTATAAAGATCAATTTGCATGTCTTAGATTATAAAGTCAGGCTAATGTGCATATCCCATAAGCATTTAAGGACACATTCCTAAACTGTGACAAGCATAGAAATGGAACTGAAATGAGTAATAAGTCTGTGTTTATCAGCTGTACATTTGCTCAGCAAGTCTGAAATTGCCACAGGTGGTTGTGGAGGCAGAGAGGATAAATTGGGGTTAGACAATTTCATAGAGGGAGAGTCCATCAGGGCTCTAAAGCCTCTGAATGAGGCTTTGGAGGAAGCCTGACACTGCTGGTATTTGGAGACTGGGAGGGTATATCCGGACATGGTTATTTTGTGTTTTTCCTCTTTCAGAAATCCACTCTGTGGGCCCTGAATACCTACAAGTTTCAGCTGTAGTGAAAGAAAATTTGGATATGGAAACTGAAAACAGCTTGTCTAGGGAAGGGGAGCAAGACATGAAAAAATGGGTGAATTCAAAGGACCTGACATTGTAAATGAAGAGCCAGAAGGGAGCACAGTAGAAATACTCTATTAGACTTGGTGGGCGTTGATCTTGTCTTTATTACTTTTTATTGAAGGACTACAGGCAAAGAGGTGTATGAAAGGCTTCCTTTATTAATAATACTCTACATTTAATTTTCAAAATTACAACTATTTTCAGAGGTCTCCAAAATTCCCCTGTTAAGAGCTTATCACCTGAAAAGAAAAGAAAATGCTGTGACTTAGTAAGAACCTCAGTTGTGTTTTTGAGCAGCTATTTGAAATCAAAAGATGGTACATATTATTTGTAATAGTATTTGTACTTTACAATTTTCTTGGAAGCTTTAACCATAACTATGTGGTAAATAACAGATTTCATGTGTGCTCACATTGTATATCCCAAAAAGCCAACGTACATCTGCAAAAAATGGAAAAAAAATGTTTATTGTTTAAAGTGCAAGGAAAGAACTGCTAAAATATTTAGCATTTTATTTGTTCTTGTGCAATAACGTGTTCTAAAGTAAAATGTGAATGACATCAGCCAAAACAGTTATTACAAAGCACAGAGGCACAGTTCTGAAGTTGGGAATTATATAGACCCATCAACAGCTTAGTGAAGGCTGACTGCAGAGTCTGTCATTATCTGAGCCTGAAATTCTGGGTCTGTCATTCTTTATCATCTATCATTTATCACACAAAATAGGTGACTTAAATAACAGAGTCCCTCTGTTACTGCAGCAGCCTGTATCTCTAGGTCAGTCCCGCCAGTTCCAGAAGTACCATAAACCACTGCTCATATTTTCGTGTTCCAAGATGATTTGTGAGTTGACAGAGTTTGCATAATTGGTAAAGTAGGAAGGGAAGTTAAGCACAGAAATGGAACAGGGGGTTTGAGAATGCAGAGCAAAGCAGTAGAAGAGCTGGAATTGGAATCTTAGAACTCTGATTCAAAGTCAGGTACTGTAAGCATTTCAACATCTTTTCATAAAAAAACAAAGTTGGAAATGAAATGGCTCTCCATTCATTTAATAACTTAGAGTTTAACTACTTTTTAAATTCTTTTTTTATCTTTTTTTCTGTTGTTCCTTTTTCTTTAACTCTTTGGACCTTTCTGAAAAATGTAACAATTATAACAGAAATGTACAAGCTTTTTTAATCACATTCTCTTTCTAACAAAAGCAAAAAATGACCCAATTCTCTATTTTTCAGGATTAATAACTGCCTTCTTGTTATTATATTTAAAGTATTAGCTCTGACACTTAATGGAATTCTAGACATGAAGAAGACGATGTGTATGAAATGACTTAGATGAAATTCTTCCATTTCCTGCCACCCACTGTTGATATTAATGTTTTTGGAAACAACAAGACAGGAAACACTTATGCTAGCATGAAAAGTAAAAAAAGCACAATATACTCTGAAAAGCTAAGAATCCATTCTCAAGCAGCAGATTTTTGCCAGTCTCATTCTAATTATTTTTGTTAAAAAATATCAGGAATACTTCTTCCTCTGCATGGTATCACAAAACTGCTTGATTTCCTTTTGTTGATTTTTTTATATCACTTTGGGAAAATAGGTTAGCTGTGGGATGCCTATACTGAAGTGCATAAGTGATCTGCTTTAGTCACACAAATCTATTTGTATTAAAATTGGTAGCAAATAACTTAAACTGTGCCATGAAGAAAATATAATAAACTATTTTTATATGTTTACTTAAGCTTTCTTTTTTCTTAATATAGTCTGATTTTCAGCATCTTATTTTATGATGCAGAGGGTCTTATTAAGTGCAGCTCATTAAAACCTTTACACATCCCCTAAACCCTCTCATATTCAAAGTAATCATCTCAGTAGAATGTAAGCACTTTTCATGGCAATGTTTGGCCTCTGAAGATTTTATGAAGTGCAAGGAATGTACTAATTTACCTTAATCTTATAGAGTACATAAGCCCCTTTAAAATGAAATTGGTCGATAAACTAGGCTGGTGCAAAGTACAAGATCAATAAGGGGGACCATTAAAATCCATCAATCTCAGCTATGGCATGAGGAAAAAAAAGAATGCATTTCCATCAGTATTTGAAAGGAACATTCTGATTGCAGCAGCAATCCGTGACTTCCAGGCATCATACAGACACAGCAAGAACAGCTAACAAGTATTTTTGACTTTCAGATTCTTAATCCAGGAAATTAGTGACCAGCATGAAGTGGGATCAATGTGGTGGTAGGGGTGATAAGAGAGACACCTTGTGTGAACAGGCTGATATCTCACAGACCCAGGATGGGGCAGAATATGGTGGAAGGAAACAAGGAAGTTTCTAAGGGAAGGTGAAAGAAAAGACAAGTTGAAGTTTGAATATACTCAGGAGTTATAATGACCCTAACGAGTCATTTATGGTCCAAGCCCTGCCCTCCCCCTCAACTGACACAGCATTTGGGCACCAAAATGTAAGAAATATTTTTTTTATTTCATTGTATTGATATCCTAGTGTAACAGTACTGATGTTAGATGTGTTTGTTTTCACATAAATTTACATAGAACAGGCAAAGTTGCAGATAAACTCAGCCTTTTCCTGAAAGAGCTGATGGCCTGAAACAGGACTGGGCACAAAAAGCACAGGAGAATGGATGGGGTGGTTTCCTAAAGCCACTAAGCAGAGCAGGTTAGTGAGAACTCAGCCTCCCTGGCCCTCACCTGAGCTAACAGACCTATAGGCAGTCCTGACATCAGCAAGACTGATGAAATGGCATGCTAACAAGAAGAGACATTTGATTGTAATTTACTTAACAGGAAAAAAAAAAAAAAAAAAAAAGGCCAAAAACCAGAGGATTGTACACTTGTATCTCTCTATCAGCAGCTGATTTCAGGCTCCACTGAGGCTAAAGAGGGAACAAAGCTGTTTCAAACAGCTGCTTTTCAAACAACTAAATTCATTTCCTGATCAGAGCTGAATTCTAAAACTCTTAAAGCATCGACTTCCATCTGAAAATGAGGGTAGGAGCTGCCAAGAAATTAAATGATTTACTACCAGACCATTTTTATTAGCAGTATGCCTCCCCACTGGCAATGCAACTCACGAGCCTGGAGCAATTCACTTTTAGTCTGTAATGGGTTCCTTCCATGGCCTTCACTGAGAACAGCCAAGAGCAACAGAAGGAGCTTGTGCCTGACCTTTTCTCCTAATAGGAAAGAGATAAAGCTATAGCAGAGGTTTCTTGCAGCAGTTTTACAACATAGTGCAGCAGCTCATTACATATGGCAGGCTGACCTATATATCGAATAGGTCAGCATTACAGGCAACCTGTCTTCAGCCTTCCAAATGCCCCATCAGCCTCTCCCTGTCATCTCTTGCTCCCCTTTGTTTCTTGTGTTGTTGCTGTGTTTTGCTGCAGACAAGCTGAGGTGTTCTCCTCTGACACCTTTCCCTGTCTTTTAGGTTTGCTGGGCAGCGTTGTCACCTCAGATTCCCTCCCTTTGCTGGTTTCACTTTCACCACCAGTTAGGGGAGATGTTCTTCCCTGTTCTCAGAGCTGCAGGGCCACTCCCATGGAAGTAGCGATGCTGCAGTGCCTGCAGTTCCATTCTAGAGAGGGAGAACAGGACCTGTGGATTGATCACAGATTGTGTGTTCATCTGGCACTATGGGGGGCAAAAGGAAGGAGAGAGAAAGCACTTTGCAGCGTCACACTGAAACCTTTTATTTTGTTGTTCAAAGTTATAACCTGTCTTGGTGATTCTTTTTCTTCACCAAGCAGAGATTTGGTGAAATGCTTATGCTCATTTTCCATGGGGTACAATATCTGCTGGAATAGAATGATGGAATGAAGGTGGAGCTGGAAAATTTGCACTAGCACCTCTGACCTGTCTGCTTATGGACTGTCTAAGGAAGCTTCCATGCTTCTTCAGCTACATTGCTCAAGTCTCAGGACTTGCTATTTTGGTATCCAGAGCCCTGAAAGCTGAGACTTTGTAAATTAAAATATCTCCTATTTCAGGACCTGGTTAACTGCATGGGGAGGTCTCTCTAGTGGAATATTGTACAGTAAGGACTGGCCCCAGAATAGTAGGATAACAAGGCAGGAATTTTCAGGATGTTTTGATGAAATATTTGGGATTTCTTCCCAAAGAGAAGACCTGGAGAGAGAATAGAAGTAATCAGTTCATTTAGCTGTAGCATTTATGTGTGAGTGAAGCAGTAAAAGGGGAAGAAAATATGTTCAGTTTCACAAGAAATGATTGACTCTTCTGGACACCTCAGAGCTGCATTATTTGGAATGTTTTGGGATTTACTTATAGTAAATGACTGCAATGCAACTGGAGCATCCTGATTTTTACCACTAAGGCTTTACTTCATGTCTGTGGGCAAAATTAGGATGTATTACACGGGTGTGACTGAAACTTTTGAGCTCTCAGTCCCCAAACTTCCATGCAGACACAGACTGGCAGAGAGCTATCACGCTGCACTGCTTTCCTTTTGAACAAGCCTAGTAGAAAATTGTCTCCAGCCAGCAAATACAAGTTAAGCACAGATGGGAACTTGGCCTGAAGCCATTTTATTGACCTGAAAGGAAGGTGCTTTTCAAAGCTTAACTGGAACTGTTTAAATAGTAACACTGTAAACAAGAAGCAACCTTCTTTCCCCTCACATCTCCCCTCTGCCCCGTCCCTCAAAAATCAAGGCAATCAAATTTCCAAAGCTGTTAATGCCAAACTAAGAGGCAAAAAAGGAAAGTCAGGAGTTTTAAGACTGTATCGTCAAACTTCACATTTATAACATTTCCCATTGCTGGGGTTTTTTTTCATCAAATATATAAACACAGATATGGCAAAAGTCAGATCTTTAGCAAGCCTGTCACATAAGCATTTCAGTCCCCACATCAAAGCTGTGAGTGGATATGCACCTACTTGGCATGTCTTTTCTATGCATCGCCATGATGGAGATGAATCTAGAAGCAGCAACTGATGATGAAGGGATCTAGAAGTAGTGAGGGAGATTAGCAGGGCAGATGTCTCCCAGGCAGAACCTTCCTTATTCCAGTTTCTCATTCAGCTGCCTACATTTCATGTCACCAAATCCCCAGACAGCCCTGTTTAGGCTCCATCTCTGAATAACTCCACTTCAACACAGATTACTTATAAAAGTCCCAGATTCAGCCATGCTTTACACAGATTTGCAGTGCAGAAAATATACCCACAGTGCAGGATCTTGGGACTGAGGTGAGAGCCAATATCAAATGTGTTACACTGGACTCCAAATTCTTACACAGTCACTGCTATATTCCTTATTTCCTGGTGTTTGTCTATGTGCTGTATGTCATATCTAGTCTTTCATAATTTTGAGACAGGTGCCCAGAGATGGTTAGTATTTCAACTATTGGGAATAGCAGTGTATTTTCCCAGTACTTTTCCAGCATACCTTGAATTCTTCTTAACTCCCTCAGACTGTGGGAGCCTGTGCAACTTCATATCCAGTCCAGATGCACAGGACTGGACATAATAAATAGGGGATATTTGTCCAATGATAAGGCCTTTGTGTTGTCTAAACAGTGACTTTTCCATAGAGACTGAGAATATATTTTATTTAGCCAGAAAAATATATACAGAAGGACTAAAATATGAAATTTAAATATGCAATATTGGGAATACTAGAAATGTAGTGACTCATTTGACTCTGAATGTGAACTGGAAAAGAAAATGTTTCTTAACTGTTCCTGCAGTAGGATAATTCATGACAAAAACAATGACAGCATTTGTGCTTAGTTACATCCCTAAATACAACAGGATGCAGGATGATTCAGTAGTTTACTTTTCATCTGGTCTCTGGTAACCTAGTTAAGAACACTGTGCAGGAGCTGCATGGGTTCCGAAAAAGAGAAGCACCATGAGCTGCACAGAGTCAGACTGCAGGGCCTTCTTTACAAATCCATTTAGAGTACTAACAGTGTCACGCTTTCTATTTTTCTGTATTTTTTTCATATATATATATATATATATATATGAAATATATTTCTCATAAATAAAGGGAGAATGATCAACAGAGTTGCTGATGCATTTAAAGAAGGAAAGGACGCTGAGCTCAACAAGCTGTTTAACTTCATGAGGGTGGGAGACAGGAGCCCATCTCCTGAAGGTTCAGTGGCAACTGGGAAGAGGCAACACTTTGGCTAAAGCAGGCTTTTGGGGGAGATCAGCAGCTCTGACTGTCCAGTCAACATTTGGAGGATTGATATACTCAGTACAGTTTTAGTAGTCTTCATCTCATCAGCCCCATAAGCTGCATCTGAAAAACATGTGATTGTTTGTAGTGCATCCATTTATCACTGCCCAGTACAGGATCCCCTCAGGAAAAGAGCACTGTGGGAAAGCAAGAGCCATCAAAGAGATTTGGGAGCTCTCCATTTTGATGCTCAGAAGCCTCATCAACCCTTTAAAAGTCATGCTAAAGGCCTTTTATTTTGATTGTGCAAAAGCACTTTTTGTGAGCATGACGTAGCCCTGTGTAATCTTACAGCTTTTACATCATCTGTCTTTAAATAAAAACACGCCTTATGGCAAAAAATAATGTTACAATGTAATTAGACTCTGTAGTCTAGAAATAAGCCCTCATTTCAAATGCACTATTACTGGAAAGCTATTTGCACAGCAGCTGTTGTGAAGATATCTGCTGCATTTCCACTTTGTCAGCTAACCTTACTCTGACAGTACTAGTTTGTAGACACACAGACGTAAATTCTCCCTAAGCGATTTGTAATGCTAACAGCAAAGCCATAAATTGCAGCTAATGCAAGATGGAGCTGAAATGTTCCAGCAGTTTCTGAAAATGTTGCCTTTTTCCTTGCATTTAAACAGATCCTCACTGATCTCACCTCCTTTCTCCAGTCCCCAGCCAAAAATGTTTGTTGTGCTTGACTCTGTTGGTTTATTCGGTTCAGGAGTAGTAATCAAGTGTTTCAGTTATACTTAGTGAGTAGGGTAAATAGTCCCTGTAGTTGTTCATTAAGACCTCCATGATGTATGCATCAATTACCAAACAGCTTGAACAAAACAGAGGTAAATTAACTTTCTGAAACTCACTGTCATAGCCAAAAGGAGTGTAAAGCATTAAAAGTGATTTCATGGCTTAAAGTTCATCCAAAGTACTATTAGCTTTAAGTCCAATTTTCAACTGTCAAGGGGAATATTTACAATAGTAATTTCAGATCATTATCTTAACATTTCAATGCAAATAGCCACAATTTAATTCATTATTACTCACATTACATCTTTATTTTGCCACCAACTGGTGGCTGACATTTCCCAAGCTACTAGGAAGAAATGCTAATTAGACTGGTGTGCACTCTTACCCTTTCTTAATTTCATCATGTTTGTTCTTCAGTGACATGAAGCATTTCCTTCCTTCTGGTCAACCATTGCCTTTTATCCTCTGCATCTCCTCAGTGGTCCAGTTGGTAAATTGGAATAGAGATAAGGCAAGTGAAATAATTGCCTGCTTTCTGTCTTTTCCGTAAAGTATCTAAGAATATTTGTGCTAGTGTGACAAAAATGACCTCTTTCCCTCAGCCCACCCACCCAACTTAATTTAGAGAATCTGAAGTGATCTCTGGAGTGGAATACTATATGCATTAATATGCAAATGAACTGCCAAGAAAGTTCAGATTTGCATTTAGACTGGACAAAGGGGAAGGAAATGGCTTTCTCATGCTGTTCCCTTGCATCACCACAATTTCACAAATTACTAATCCCAGAAATGATGCCAGAAGGGACTTTCTCACTACATTTCATTCATGCTCAGATGAGTTTGATTCATCTCAATGTGCCTGGCATTTTACAGTAAACCTGCAAATTTAAAGTGCAAGCAGGACCTCAGTGGCTTAAGCTAAGAATCAAATGTGTTTGAAATAAACACAATTAGTAAACTTCAAATAAAATATCCCCTCCTGCTAAGGGCTAGAATAGTAATAGGCAGGGGGTAAGGTAATCTTAGCAAAGTTTCCCTAAGAATTAACAATTATGCCAGTGAGAACATCTTATCTCCATTAAAAATAATATTCAAGCATGCATATGTGGCACAAATAAAAGATTTAGCCTGTGAATGTTGAAATTATTGAGGAAAAGAAAAAAAGGAACCTATAAGGCAAAGCAGTAATCTAGTTTGCAGATGGATAGAGTTTAATCCTTCTCCTCCTGATTTGCTATCTGCAGTGTAGACAGCTTACAAAATGAGGAATCATTCCTGAGGTTAAAATTCAAGTCCCTGCAAATTAAATAGAATTTTTCAACAGATGCATTCCTGAAGACTTTCTATATGCTTAATATCTGTTTTAATCAGGCCAGTGTTGGTTAATTTATTTTTTTGCCAAGTGAGTCAGTGTTTCTGTGTCTGTAAACAGACAAGCTTTCAGGAGCACAGGTGCCCCAACAGGCAGGTACTTTTCAAAAATACGTATAGTGTTGAAAAAGTACCTGCCCTGGGGCATCAACAAAGAGGAATTTCAAGATCAGTTTTATGTTTGCTTCTTAATCTTTCTGGGGGATTTTTTTCTCCTCCCAGCTACTGTAGCAAAGAAAATACTGTAAGTCATCACATTTCTGTTTGCCAACATTTATTTGCCCTTTGGTTTAAATGTGTACAGTGGGAGGGTAATAGGGCAGTGCCTTTTACTGCTGGGGATACATTTTGCTGTGTCTGTTTTTCAGATGGCTAGAAATAAAGTATTAATATCTGTTCATTGGAGAAATGCAACAACATTTTTCTGTGTCAAAGAGACTTTCCCCTCCTCCCCCCTCATCCTGCCATCCTCCTCTGAACCTTCCCCTGTGGCTCTCTTCTGAGTGAATAAAGGAGCATTTTATTACAGGAATAATCTGTCCATTCTAAAACCTGTCTCCATATGAGGAGCAGGCAGACCAGTGCAGCCTCCATGGTACTGGGGTTTTTAACTACACTGTGCAGCACAGCTGGTTACACTTTTCCTGCCATGTCTCCATAACATTTTTTGTGCACACAAGTCCCCATTTGAGCCTCTTGCTTCTAACCAGCAGAAACTGAAATAAGCAGACCTATTTTTAGGAGTCTGATTAGGTCCCATTGTTGTCTGATGCCTAAACTGAAGAATTTTCGTTTATTCTAAAATCCAATGGACAACAAAATCTGCTTAAAGACTTTGTTGAAATGAAGCAAGAGCAGCACCCTGGATGGAATTTGGTGCCTATGGCACCGTGTAGCAAAACTCAGCCTGACATTTGTCCTCACAATGGTTTAGAGAGAGGAAAAAGCCAGGTGTGTCACCAGAGTCTGGCTCTGTCCTTTCCCGAATCAACAACATTAGTATTCCACATTTAACTCACCAAATGTTCAGAGGTAACAGACCAAGAGGAGCCCCCTGAATCTAATTTAACATCTGCTGGCACCTTGTGTGGTTAAGCTGATGCCTGGACTCACACAGTGCCCAGGGAACCTGTAGTTTCCACCACTCTAATATTGACAGTAAGATGAGTCCAGCTGTCCTGTCTAGTCTGGGATTTTTTTTTTAATGTGTTTTACAGTGCCGTCTGATCTGGTTTTCCCATGTGAATATTTCATTTCTTGATATCCTTCTGATTTATGGTTCTTTGATTTGTGGTTCTCTGTAGCTTGTCCACTTTGTCTCGCTGTCTGCTATTCCCAATGTTCTCAAGCATCCTTTTCCCTCATTTTCAAGCCAATGATCTCTCTGTTACACTATTTTAGTTCGTTTTCTTTTGCTCCCTGATGAAAACTGGAGTTCTTGGAGTGGGCCTTTGGTAGCTTCTGGGTTATAAGCTTGTTCACACTATTAATTAAGTAAAAGTGCAAGTGTTAGGCATGTTAATCAAAGGTCATTTTTAAAAGTTTGCTCTTGATCTCTTTAATTATGGCAGAGAGACTTGTGGGGTTGGGTTAGAGATCTAAAAGTTGTTAAAAGCCTACAACAGTCTGTACCAGATTTGCGTCTTGTGAGACAATCCACTGCGTGACTTCCCTTCTCCTGTTCACACAGGAATTCGATGCATCCTGACTTCACATTTTTCAGAAACCTGCCTTGATTTTCTATTCAGACACCAGCATCAAGATAACAATTAATAACGGTCTTCGTGAAGATCGTGAAGCAAAACCAATTGTGCGAGAGCCGCTGACCGACAGAGCTGAGCCCCCAAGGAACCACCGCACACACCGGGAGTGGGCTCCAAGAGAGCTCCGGTTCGTTTGAAACAGGGGTATTTATAGGGTCAGGGTAGAAGACAGTGGGATGAAGGGCGGAAACAGGGTTGGGATGGGATAAAACTGGGGGCAGAGCTTATAAGTATGGCAACCGGAGAGCCAACCAGAAATGGCTCCACAATAGGCCAGTGGAAATCCAGGGCCCGGGGAAATGGCAGGACAACCTGGGCGAGAGGCAGGAAAGTCGTGAGGGGAAAGGGGGAAAGAAATGGGGAATCGTGAGGAGAAAAACAACAAGGACAACCACCACGATGGCACAGCAACAGCAACAATGAAGAGTGTAAGAAACTAACGAAAACTGGTATCAGGCAGCTTTTAAACAGTCCATAACAACATGCACCCTTGTCCGAGAAAGTCCAATACCACTCCAAGGAGTGGAAAATCTTATTCTTTTCAAAACAAGTCCGATACTACGTCTCTCTTGAGAACATAGTAAGCTCAATGCTTTTTCCAGGTTCCACTGGGTCCTCCTCATATGTCAACCTAGTGAAATGCTGTTTCCAAGCTTCATATCCTTCGCAACCCCCACACAATTGTCCCCTCCTGTTATTTCACATTTAGATTGTTTATATGGGGTTTTGGTGTTGGTTTTTCTTTTTTTTAAACGGTCTCAAAATTCCAAGGGAATTCTGGGCACATGTTCAAAAACCTGTATCACTCTAGTTCCATTTTGCAGTCACCTACCCTGTCACTGAGCTTGGCATTTCAGTGCAGTTTCCGCATTGTCTTTCTGATTGTTTTATCAAACTCCCAATGTTTCAGGAACCAACAGGATTTAAAAAAAAAACCCAACACACTTTCCTAGAAGCCTGGAAGATTCCATTAACTCTCTCCTCTGCATTTAGAAACACTGGGAATCAGACTTAAAACAGGAATCTTCAGCCATAACCCAATTATAGTTTCTGCAATTGCAACTGTATTGTAAGAATTAGTGCTGGATCATGTTGGCCATGCCCCAGTGAAAGGTCAAATGCACTTTAGAAGTGATGGGTGGAAGCAGCCTTTCTCTCAGGAAGGAAAGCACACCAAGTATTGCTGCCAGCAGAACAAAGGCTGGCATCCTCCTGCACCAGCCTTGTTGCTGGAGCCAAAAGGGAAAAACTCAGTCTGACTAATTCCCAAAAAACTAGGAAAAGAAGCTTTTTTTTTTTCTTCCAGAAAAATTACCAGAGTAACCCACATAATAGGAAGAAATTACAAATGTGAAAGTTTGTGGGTGTGCAGAAGGCTTTAAAATTAACATTATGTTTTCCAAACTTTGTCATTCACTTCTCTTTACATGTAAATTTGGTCATTCCTGACACCTTCTCCCCAACAACAATTGACATTCACACTGATCCTTTCTCTGTTTCTTCCCTGCAAACCGTACTGGGGTCCACCCATCCCTTTTAGATAGACTTTGTTGTTACTAAAAATAAGATTCACATCCACCTAAGGCTGAAAATCTAGGTGCAATTCCAGCTCAATGACAGGAAGGTCAGATCTCTGAATAAGCGCAGTTCTATCCTGCACAGCACAGAGTTTGTAGAAATTAAAGAAAATCATATCTGACTCTCATATCCTCACCATAAGTGACCACCTCAGAACCCTCTTTGACACTCTGCAGTTGGAACACAAAGTGTAAATCTTTACATCTGACCCAGATATCTGGCACCTGCTTGTCTGTGTGTTGGGAGAATGTCTCTTCGTGTCACGGTTAGTTCTGTGGCTTTGTTTGCCTGTGTCTCCCTCCTAACTCCCTCTGAACCTTCAAAGAAAAGATTATTTTATGTCTTAATTTATTGATATCCCTATATGCCATCCCTTTTTGTAGTTCTTCTCCCATAATGCTGTGTGTCTTCCTTTGCCCTTTTCCTGTTCCCCTGTTCAAAGAACAGAGAATCATGTAATACTTTGTGTTGGAAGGGATTTTAAAGACCATCTCATTTCCACTCCCTGCCATGGGCAGAGCCACCTTCCACCAGCTCAGGTTGCTCCAAGCTCCATCAAGCCTGGCCTTGGACACTCCCAGGGATGGGGCAGCCACAGCTTCTTCAGGCAAACTGTCCTGTCAGTGACTTGTCCTGTCACTCCAGGCCTTTGTAAATAGTCTCTCTCCATCTTTCTTGTTGGCTCCCTTCAGGTACTGAAAGGCCACAACTATGTCTTCCTGGACTCTCCTCTTCTCCAGGCTGAACAAACCCAACTCCCTCAGCCTTTCCTTGTAGGGAAGTTCCTCCAGCGGTCAGATCATCACACGCTGTTCTGAATCCAGTCCCAACACAGTGTTCTACTTTTGTGAGGTGCCATCTGACCTGTGGTCCTCAGCATTGTCACCCTTATTTATAATCTAAATTTGCTGTTCAGTTCCAGTGAAGCTGGGAAACTGCAGCGGTCCCTTGACAAACTCACTGTCAAAACCAAGAGATGTAGTAAACAATTAATGCTGGTGCTAAATGAATCGCCATGCTCTGATAGAAGGCTTCTGTGAGCCTGTATAAAGGTGAAGACGGAGAAAGTACATAAAGTGTGATCACATTTCTGAAACCGCTCATTAATAATAAAAGGAGAGAACGAAAATGAAAGGGAATGTGAGAAAATGTTCTTTCTCTTTCAAGTCTCAGAACTTCAGGCAGGGAGCCTGAAGTTAGACAGCCCCCACCTTTTTAGATTAAAAAAATATTTTTTTACTTCTGCAAGTCCTGCCCTTTCAGAGCAATGACCTGAACATTACCTGCAGAAATGTCCTGAAAGGTCATGTGAGTATTATGGCAAACTTGTTCTGGTCATTAGGAAAGAGTTATTTCCAGCTGGTTTCTCTTTCTCATTTGATATGGGCATTTTACACTCTTTTTTCTCTCCGGTATTCTGCATATTTTAAGCCAAAACTAATTTATATCCTGTAATACTCTTCAGCAATAGCTTTGCTTCTGGATGCTCTTATTTAACACTTAGAGGGATGTTCTTATTTCACAATTAGAATACCCTTCACTTAAGCCACTTAGCAAACAGATTAAAAGACATAACAAAATACAGGTATTCTTATAACAAAATACAGTCAAAAATGGTAAGACTGACAGAGTCACCGGGCCCAGTTGCCTTTGACAGACTTGGCTCTGTTGTTACCATGCCACAACCATGACTTTGAAGAGCTTTCCAAACTTGCTGCCACAGATGTTGGTGACTTCCCACTCTGCAGCAAGTCAGGAGCTGCTGTGTGGGCTGTTAAACTTCACTGGTTTTGACAAGACCTTTGGAGGGCACTGTAGCAAAGGTAGGGGAGGATAACTTTGTCAGCAGTCCTGACATACTCCGTGGACTGTGTTAAGTCAAAGCCCTTAATATTCCCACCTAGTGAATTAGTGAGGAATTGCTACTGAGTGTTATATTCATATCATAATTTATGCTCAGTAATTTCCTTGTGTAGTCAGGCTCTTAAGGTTAGATTGTCTCTATATGCTTTCTTGAAAAGCTTTCTTAAGGTTTCTGGTTTGCTGCATAATCAGCCTGATTTTTAGGCTTATTTATGCCTTTCCTTTTGGCCTATGCCTTTCTTAGGCTTGCAGTTTAAAGAAAACAATTCTGATGAGCAGCCCATTAGCATTAAACAGCTTTCCCAAAAGAATGGTTGTTAAATCATCACAATTTTGTTGTGATTAGTTCTTGCAAAGAGTATCTCTGGGCTAAACAATTCCTTTTCCCAGTATGAGGAGTCATTCCCATCCTCTTTCGGATTATGGCAGCCTGAATGATCTTGGTCTGTCCTTAGGTGATTCTTTCTTCCAAGGGCATCTTTTTCTCTTCTTTGCACAGTAACACACTGCCCAGTGAAGTGCTGAAGTCTCCATTGTCAGTTCTGAATGGAGAAAAGTCATCTCCAAGGTTATAACATGTCCCTCTGTGTTTTGAGCTCTTTGCTGGGAATAGTGCATTCCAGTGTTTTCTGGTTCAGCTGAACAAATTCTATTGACTTAAGCATAGGTATGCCAGACCTGTTCTGTCCTCTTTCCAGTTTAGGGGTTAAAATATCAATGCTGGTAACATCTAAAAGAAATGGTTGTGTCAAGTCTGGCTTCTGGAAAAAATTGTGGAGAATTGCTCTTGTGTACCTACTCTGTCCATACTTTTACATACTGCTACTCTACCATTTAAAAGTAGTGGTAAATTGGAGAAGTTGCTCTTTAAATGGATAGTTCTGAGTCTCTACATCTATATTTCATTTTTTATGTTTCTGTCTTAACTATCACAGTTGTCTGTATAGGGAAACAGTACAATGTCTGGGAACACAGAGAACTGTTGAATTTTTGATGGTATCCTGTACCTGTTCTGTTGTAGCAATGTGCTGTTAAAGGGGATTTGTTTGGGTTTTGTATGAAGCTGTTTTGTGGGATTTTGAGGAGTTTGGGTTCGATTGGTTGGTGTCCTTTCCTTTTTTTTTTTTTTTTTAAAAAGGCTAAATACTCTTAGAAAAACCCGTTGCCTTACAGAGGTAAGAGACTTTGTGGCTGGTTTTAGCAAGCTGGATAACCAGCCACTCTACACTCACCTTGTGTTTTAGTCATGGTACATGAATATTTTTCTCCATGTTCTCCTTTGGACTGTGATGAAATGTGATTCCATGACCTTGCATTATGTGAGACAAATCACCTGATCTGAGATTCTCTGAGGAAACTGGTGAAGCTCTTCATAGTGTTCATGAGTTTCTTTAACAGGCACAGTGGGGAGTGGAGCGTCTCTGGACATGATGAGACAAGAAATGTGTTTATTCCTGCCTAGGACAGGAGGTGTGCTTTAAAACCTTGTATTCTGAGGTATCTTTCTGTGAAGAGAGAACTCCTCTGCAGGACATCAGGGTGCCCCTCTGAGATCACTGTATTACTCAGTTTTCCTTAAAACTTACTGAAAAGGAGAAACATTCAGCAAGGAATGTCAGTGACAGGAGAAGTTGTTTCATCTCTCTATTAGAAAAAGTACCAGTTGGCAAGTACATTGTAAGGTACCCTTGCAATAGTCATTTTAATATTAATAAAGGTAGTGTACAAGTGCATTTTCTAGCTCAGTTCTGCCAATTAGAGACAGATCCTCCTACACATTCTTTGTGCACTCTGCTTTTTTGCAGTGCTTTCACCTGTGCCATCTGTGATGTTTGTATTTCTTGATGACCTTTTCAACAGTTTGTTGTTCTCATTCTTCTGTCCGTGTGAGAGAGATGGAATTCTCCAAGGAAAGCTCCTTGAACATATGGCAAGGTACAATATTGTAGCATGTAAACTGACATTCATTACTGCTTCTCTCTACTGGTGACTTTATTTTTTTTTAGTCTAGTTTTTTGTTTGGAGGAAGCTTTTATCATTAATAATAGTTCTAACCTGGGGAGAGAGTCCCAGAGTGTGAGATTTGGATTAAAGTGCGAAGGAAGTTCATCCCAGCTGAGGACCGAGACAAGCTGCAGAGGAACCCTTCAGACATGCAAAAAGATGGTTGTGTGCAAAAGAACTTAACTTGTGGGGATTTTTTGCTACCAAATTCTGCCAAGCATGGGCTTAAGAAACATATTTGAGTACTAGGGCAAAAACATTTGTGAGTTAGTGGTTTCATACTTGGGGAAATTAAGGCCAGAAGTGAATGGAAGAAGAAAAGTCACATGGTGGGAATTTTCCCATTAGTTAGAGAGTAAGGGTGTAAATGTCAGGCAATTTCTCACAAAAAGGAGTGTTACAGTGTAGACAGGGAAAATATGCAGGTAATATGCAGGTAATAAAAAGTGTGGCTTGATGAGATGTGCCACAGGTGTCGTGAAGGGGCTGCAAGGCCGGCCTGGCATGGGTTAAATGATGGGGCTATTTTTGCAGCTTGTATTTCCTGATGACCTTTTCAACAGCTGCCTGCTTTTGTTCTTCTGGCCATATGAGAGAGTTAGAATTCTCCCAGGGAGGCTGGTTGAATGCCTGCCATATCCATCCATTTGTGTGAATTAAAAGGGTATTGTGTGGACATCATAAAAATCAGAGAAGAGATGGAGGCTACTGAATTAAGGTGGAAAAAAAAAAAGTGATGCATTATCCAGTAGTTTTGTTGTCAGAATAAAAAAGAAGTACTGGATATTTATAAACCTGTGGATGAGCAAATGACAAAACTTCATAACACTTTACATCTCTTAGAAGAAATGTGAATGGACAATAATCTGATTGATGGGAAGAATAGTGAGAAATCCCCAGGGCAGTAGAGAAAGAAAGCAAAAGAATGTTTTTTTGTTTTGTTGGAAAGGAAGGAACCTGACATTTGACTAAAAATGGGAAGGTAGAGGAGATGTTGGTGGATCACAAGCAGAGATGTGCAATGAGATGTTGCAGGATTAACCAGAAGTCAACCAGCAGTGTAGATGGTAAGTGAAGTCATTTCTGAGAAAGAGGAAAATACTTGAGATGGGATAAGGAAGAGATTTAAAAAAAGAAAAAAGAAAAAAAACCAAAAAGGCTGTAATATTGCTGCTTGAAATAGCTAGAGAGGATGTTATTATTTACAGCTTACAGCTTCTGCAAGGTCAAGAAAAATCCACAGATGCAGTTTAGTGAGGGTTTCAATCGAGATAATACATATTAGCAGGGATATTTATGTTAACACATAAAATGTAATTGATACTTGCAAATTTAGAACCCAAATTCTAGTTATTGAAAGTCTGTGCAACAGGAAAACAACCTCATTATTTTTTTTTGCATAGTCTTCCTCTGTAATACATTTATTTCATATATCTCACCATTCCAAGAAATTACCAGGTTGGCAGTTTTAGCCTGAGGTTTGCTGGTTTACCCACACAAGTTGTCAGACAAATCCGTGGTGACAAGGATGTCACGCTGCCTGCCCAGAGAGGCTGTGGGTTACTCTGGTGTCTGGCTCTGGGTTTGGTGATTCTACAGCCATCCTGAGAAAGGGCTGCCACCAGACAGGAATTTGGAGAGTGAGAAGTGGGTTGATAAAAGCTCCATCGATTTTTTTTTCCAGGTAAAATTGGATTGATGTTGGACTATATCAACAATAGAGAATGCCCTGAAAAAGTTCGGGACAAAGGGTCGTTGAGTGTTTCAGTTCCAAGTAATTCACTTCCCATGAAAATACCTGGGTCTCCCCCTGTGTTTACTGTGAAGAAAACCATCTTTAAGCTTTAATCTTTGCAAGGAAGTCCTTTTCCTTTCTTCCATTCAAACCCAGTACATTTTTAATCAAGCCCTGTGAATAACATATCAAAGGAAGCGGTTGACCCTCAGATCAGTGCAGCAGATAACCTAATCCATTTATTGCGTTTGAGAAAATTTGTGCTTCTTTCAACTTTGATAAAGAACAAAACCAGAAATATCCGGAAAAATCTTCAGCACGTTTCAAATGTTTCCCTCCTGTTGGCTTCAGCAGAGCTTCTGGCACTTCTGTAATACCAAATTCCAAATATTACAGCAAGCAGGGTGCGTGTGCCCAAGGAAAGCACGCACAAAACCAATTCTCTTATTCTGTGTTTACTTACTCTGCAGAGTTGTCTCAAAGCACCAACTACAATCTGCAAAAACAAGATTGCTTCCCTCTGGACCCAACTTGCATAAATATTTCAGTGGATAGATACATAAATTTAAAAAGAAGATGTTGTGGTAAATAGAAAAGAAGAAAAAAACAAATCTGAAATGGGCTGATCTGTAAACCAATAAATATTACATCGCCTTTACACAATAAAGTTCCATAAAGGACATCAGATGATCAAAGTTATGAGAAACGCTTACTAGATATAGAAAAGGCTCTCAGGGTCCTAAACTACTTGCAATTCAAGTATGGATTTTACTTGGTGGTAGCCTTTTAATAGCCAGCTGTCTGGCACTGGCTGTTTGATACTTTATTATTTCTTTATTTTCTGTTATCTCCTGTTATCTCTGTCATAATCCTCCCTAAGTAATTATTCAACTTAGAAAGAGTCTGCACTGAGCATTGCTAATGTCCTGTGGTTTCTTAGCCCATCTGAGTTGTCATATGGTGCTCTTTCCAAAACCACATTTGTAGAGCACAGTCTTGGAACTGTTTAATTTTCTGGAGAAGCGTTTATTATTAAACACTAGACTGTTATCAAAACAATTCAATATGCATGACCTAAATCTATTTGTGGTTAAATAGTAAGGTCTGGAGGTTAATAAAAAGAACTGCAGCAAGCTGCTCACAAGATAATTCAAGAAACTTATAAGAGATCGCAGAACTCCAGCCATTTTCCCATTAGGCTTAAGATAAAAGTAAATATAAAAGGAAGATGATACCTCTATATTACTATTTCCTTAGCAATATTGAGAAATTCCACTGTTTCAAAGGTTAGGTGAGACAAAGAGGACTATGTGCAGTTGGCAAAAAGCTGTTTTTTCTCCTAAATTTAGCAGAATGGCTTTTTCTTCCCTCTTTGGGGGGAATTTTTCGTTTCATTTATTTTTGGGGGGTTTTGTTGGGTTTTTTACTGTCCTTAGCCTCATGAGTGTGAATTGCTGGAGTGTGAATGAGAAGAGACCTAAATCAGCTTCCAGTTCAGCATTTAAGCAAGAGCAGTCACTTCTCAAGTGCTGCTGAGTGTCACAGCAAGACAGGGAAGGGAAGTGGCACTAAATGACTCCTGAAAAGTCAGTAGGCTTATTAAGTCTTACTTAAAAAGTTGATTGGGGAGCTAATTTAGAGCTCCCCTGTCCTGCCTTTTAAGTATGATGAAAACCCTTAAAAGACTCTCACTGGTGATAACAGATTCAGAGTGGCATTGAGTGTAGACATGAAGTGGGAACAGGGAAACACAAAGTTAGAAGAATCAGTTACCTTTAGAGTCCATGCATGTGCATTTTTTCCTAAGGGAAAAGTGAGTGATGAAGGATATTTTACTGTCTGCTACCAGCACTAATATCTTTTACTGTATAGTGGGCCAGAGTCCTGCCATCAGAAATCTCTTTTTCATCCACTTTGTCAGTGCATAGAAGCCTAATGTGGGTCTAAATGTCACATGCACCCATTCTGGTTTCCCAAGCAGCATAAAGGGATGGTGGAGTAACTAAGAAATCCTGATGCTCCTAAGGGGTTTTATTGGTGTCAATGGTATTTCCTTGTTGTTCATGCGGCAATGGTGGTATCACATAAAGAGCCAAGCAAGCAATGAAAAGATGGCATTGGAAACTGTTGTTCATGCTCTAAATTGCTTCTAAGCTGAGCCTTTAAAACTGAATGTCATTTCATAGCAAACTGCCTGCCCTTTTAATGGAAATGTCAATCCTTTAGAAAGTCCCTGTTTAGAGGAACCATGTGGTAGACAATACTCCTAATGAAGATCTTCTTCCTTTGTCTCTGCACTTGCCCTCTCTTTTATTTCATTTCACAGAAATACCAGCGAGGACTCCTCAATTATGGAAAAAGCTTTTCATTTTAACAACTGTTTTGTAGACGTTCTTGCTAATGCATTTTGTCCTCCTTTGTTTTCCAGCCTCCCATTCCTATTGTCATCTTTCAAAATGACAGGAGACGGAGTTTTTCATTAGGAAAAGAGCTAAGACGAGTCAGTACAGTTCAGGCTGTGCTTGGAAGAAAGAATAAAGACTTGATTCTTTAATTTTAACCTCACTACAGGTGCATATTCAACAAGATATTATTGTCTTATGGCCATTAAAAGTGTACCATTTGGAAATATTTTGAGAGAATGAATTTTTAATCTGTGACATCAATAATGTGACCCACCACAGTGTTGGAGAGTACTTCATTATCCAAGGAGCGTGTACATGTTTGCTTTTGTCTTCTCCCAGCCAAGACTTAAAAGACATTATTAGTTTAAACTTCAGGGAAAGATTAAGGTGGTTTTTGCTTTCCAAATGGAGCCAGCTGAACAGTACATGGATAGGTAGTTGTGAGTTAAAGAGACCCAGGTATTGTGCATCCTATTCATCTTTCCAATACCAAGTCAACAGGAGTATGGATGCTGGAGTTGACTCCACTATTAGTTTTGTGCCTCATACTCTCTTTATGCTGGAAAAATGGCAGGGTCTCCACCCACACATGGGGGCTTCCTCTGGTTATGATTTGAGGTGTGACAGACAGAATATACTTTGTGTGTTTCTTCTTTCCCCTCCCACTCTTCTTTGTCCATAAGAAAGTTCTGGAATCTCAGGTTGCTGAAAGAGTTGTCATGGCTGCTATTATAAATGGATAAGATAACCCATGTTTGGACTCTCCATTACAATTTTAAATCCATGCCCACTAGCCATCAGAGAACACAGGGCATTCTTAAGTATGCCTCAACTTTTTTTATCATCCCTGGTCACTATTGAAATAGAAAACAATCCATAAGGGGGTATTTTCAATCATTATTGCCACCACTATTGCCTGTTATTAAACAATGTGTTCACTATCCAAAAGCTTATTTAGAGAGTATTTCCATCTCTATCTTGCTTTCCTTGAGATGGACAAAAAACAACATAAAATTGTCTGTCTGTGAGACTCAGTGGAATGTAACATTGCATATACACAAATATATATATATATATATATATATGGCGATATATATGGGTAGATATTTAACAAGCCCATTACTTGCTAGCTTCATTTACTAACAAAAGCCAAAACCAAGTGTGATGTTACATGTGATATTTTTGTCCACTGTGAAATACCTTAGTCCATAATTCTAAAATGTAGGCCACTGTAAACATGTATTGATAGTAAATGTGTCATTTAATCCCTGGGGTACCAATAAGGGAGATAATAGCCTGTCTCCTGTGATCTCAAAACACACTCCCTTCTTAAATAAGCCTGTTACTAACATTACCACTATGTTACCGGGTCTTCCATTATACAAAGTTGTGTGTTGAATTCACTTCCTGCATGTCATCTCTGTACTATTATTATTATGATGATGATGATCAGGATGTTAAATTGATTAAATTGCTCCAGGTGTCACTTTCTCTAAATTTGCAATATTATTGAACCAGCCTTAAAAGTGAACAGACTGATTTTGTTATTAGTGATAGGACGAAACAGATAAAAGAAGCATTTTTCCTTCCACGTTTCTAGTTAAATGCTCAGCAAACTGTGCTGGATATGCAAGACAATCCTCTAACATTGAAAGAGTGGCTTCCAGCTGAGACCAGTTTAGCATACACTTAACACCTGCTGGCTTACCCGGAGGGAGGCTCCCTTTTGGCTCCTCAGGCAGAGCTGCTGCCAGGGCACCACATGAATCCCGATTTCAGTGTCAGATGCAGCAGCTCGTAGGACAAACACACAGCGTGAGACCCTGCCAGATGAGGACTCGACTAATTGGTCAGTCTCCCCTATTTTGTGACCACCCATTGACAGACACAACAACAACATCCCAAAAGGAGGAGAGGTCGTGCCAGGATGAAACAAACTCCAGTGGCTCACCTCGGTGATTCGCTGGCATTGTGGCTCCTGCCTGTGCAAAATAATGATGGTTTGTGGGCCTGAGCCTGCAAAGAGCTGTTTAAGCACTCCATGTTATTGCTAACTCTGTCTGGAACCCAGGCTCTGCCATTGATCTGGAAGAAGGGTTTCCTTGTTTCTTCCTTTCAGAAAGCACCGCTGTGTTTTGGACTCTGGCACAATCCGGGGACAGTTGTTTTGTTATCAGTGCCTGGCAGACCGTGGTAACGTGACAGAAGTGTGTAAGGCAAATGTATAGAGTGTTTCTCTCTACAAAGCCCCAGAGTTCATTTCTTATCCAAGCTTGGCTTGTCTCTTCATGTCCTTTGGCTTCTTCAGCAGCACTGATTGAAGTCCAGTTAGTGAGCGCTGCAGCTGAGTGACAGCAAAACCTGCTGTACTCCCTCATCTTCCACTTAAACAGGTATGTCTCTGTAGGGAACAAAAGGGGGAAAAATAAGGAGGAAAAGAGTGAGGGTCAACTGGATAAAGACAGAAATAAACATAAAAGTACTTAATGTGAGAGAGCGAGCATGGGGGGTTGGCAGTGCCCGTCACTTAAATGTGTAAGGCTACAGGTATCCAAATGGGAAGGAACCTGGAGGAGGGCAGAGAGAGAAAGAGAAACCCAAAGTCAAGGAGAGCAAAGTGTAGCTGGAGAACTTAACTCTAAAAGCCTAATCTACCACAAAGGATGGATTAGGCTGCAAGAATAATTCTCCCCTGTGAGCTATTTCACCTGGGTGGTTTCTGAGATTCCTAGGCTAGGGCTTAGCCTGTGCCCATGGTTTGGAGAGAGCCAAAGCCTAGCACTGAAGTGGGAGTGGGACTACAAAAGGATGTCCAGGGACAGTGGATTGCATAAAAAATTCTCCTCTGAGACTGTTTTCATCCTTTTCCACATCCTGACTTCCTGCCGCTGCCTTCTTCACTGGAAGACAGCTGTGGGAATTATCTGACAAAGATCATCTAAAGCTAAAAATAAATGAGATAAAGGAATTGAAAATGCCGATATGAAAGCCCATCCCCAAATAAAATGCTCTATTATATTTCTTGATCTATCCAATGGTGGCAGTGACACTTCATTGCAGAAGCAGAAGCAGAAACAGGTAAATCCAAGCAAGTTCTGTTTTCTGCTCACCTGAGTATATAAAATACATATTCAATTGAATATTTAGAGAGACCCAGTTGATTTTTCATGCTCATTTAAACTTGGGGACAGACAGCAGTGAGAAAGGACAGTACAGCAATCGTCTTTCTAGAGGAACAATTTTCAAAATTCGTAAATGGTGTGGGAACAAATGTTGTATTCAGCTTTTTTTCTGCCTTTGTTGCTGATCCCATGAGCATTAGCTAAACATTAGCCTGATTACCACAGGGAAGGGTGATAACCCTGTGGTACAATATCTATTTATATGGAAGAATGAAACAGTAAAAACAAGATATGTTTAATATTCAGCATATTCACCAAAACTGTTATATCACTGACTATCTGTTGCACAGGTGAAGTGACTGTGCAAACACTAAGCACGAAGCTACAATTGCTTCTTTTCCAAGGTGGATTGAAATCATATGGGTGACTGACTCTCAGCTCAACACTGAGTTTTTTGAACATCCTCTGGTAGGTAGCCAAAGGAAAGTTTCTTGTTGAAATGACAGAAATTCTTTGATATAACATGTTTTCTTAGAACATATGTTGAAATGTCTATATCGTTTCAGTGATGAGCTTCCTTTCTGGCACCTATCAATGCATGCTCATGATAATCACAAGCAGTATCTTGTCAACAGCTATCCACCATAAGTGATCCTAATCCACTTTGCAATCATTTTCAAAGCCTCTTCATTTTCACTGAAAGGATTGTTTTGTTTAGAAGAATTCCTACTAATGGGCAAAATTGCCCTTAGTTAAATCCATTGTAGGAGCTGAAAAGGGATACAAGTATAAACCTTCACAGCTGGAGAACAGAGAGCTACTGTGGCTGTAGCTCACACTTCTCATTTTTCACATGCAGCATATGCTTGGAGAGTGATGAACAGATGCAACTTCTTTAATGGGACAAATCATGCATTTTATTTTCATGACTCCACAATTGGAGAGTGCACTCCCTCTTTACCTGTGCTTAATATGACTTCAGATACATGTGAATAGCTGTGGCAGGACATTGACAGGGCTTAGATTGAGCTTGGAAATGAAGGTTACGTGGCCTTCCTGTTTGAAGCTCATTAAAACAGGCAATATGTGGTGTACAGGTGGCAGCAGAAATGCAGCCTAAAGTGTTTTGACTGGGCTCTGACTGCTGATGCAGAGGGAGGTCTTGGCATCTGAAGGTGCTCCCTGTTACTATCGACCAGGGCTGGAGGCCATGGCCTTACCTGCTGCTCTGGTCCCCTGCTAAGCCCCCTCTGGCACCAGTAAAAGTACTTCTCCCTGCTTCTTCCTGCACTGTCTCTCTGGCTGCTTTGCTGGGGGAAGATAAAGGCAGTCCTGTCACACTCTGTGCAGAATTTTACCAGTCTGGAGCTGAAATAAGAATCTGTATTGGACATCACCTGCCATTTTCAGCATCTTACATATGAAATACTCTCCAAATGTTCTGGCATGTGCCCACTTGCAGAGAAATTATGTGCCTTCTTTGCTTTGTTCATCTGGAGTGGTGGAGAATAGGCAGATTTATTTTTTTAACATTGCTGCCCTTCTTCCCCAGCCTAGACATAACACAGTATTTCTACTGCTGCAAAGATAGAATATCAGCCCTTCCAAACCCTGTTTGAGTTGTAGGGAAGCCAGGCAAGTCCATATTTTAATTTCACACACTAATTGGGATTAACAGAAAAATAAATATTTGCACAATATGCCCTATGTGTAGGGCACATGCAGAGTCCCCTTCCTGTGGGGGTTGAGAGCTGATTTTACTGCTGCTTCTAGAAATTCTTTTTAATAATAGCTGACAATTGGATCTGATCCCAGTTTCCCCCTCCTAAATCAAGATCTGCTCTTTCATATGGGGAGAGGATAATGGATATGGATATGTTTACTAAGGCCACACATGAGTGATGCTAAGTCCTAAGGAATTTGACAAAACCAGATAATTAGAATATTTTTTTAGCCAGCTATTGCTCTAAACAATTACATTTTTCAGGAGTATTTTGAGTTTAGGTTTTGTTTTGTTTTTGTTCTTGATTAGGAGCTGGTAGCAGTGAAATACTTGAATGCAAAAATATTTTCTTGGCAGAAGTCCAAACATACATCTCTAAAAAGTTATATTTTCTCTCTCTCTCATTTTGTCTTCTTTGCCTTCTCTGTTATTGATGCACATAATAAAACACTAGGAAAAAAAGACAAATCCACCCAAAAGGTCAAAATCAATGATCCTTTTACAGATGGCACCTTTGGGAATCCTGGGTACTTTACCATCAGCTTGTGTTTGAGACTGTTACTTGAATACTTGTTTTTTGATGACAAAAATCAATGACTTCTTTAAAGAAGACACCCTTGGGGCTAGAGGGATGCAGACTTTGAAATGTTTACTAGTCTGTGCCTGTCTCTGAAAGACTAATAAACATATTTATAAGTTTATGAGCTCCTATTTAATTTTATGGATTGGAAATGGTGTATGGTTTTGACAAGAATATTTAAGCTAATGTGCCCCAATGAGACACATTCTGTATCACTTTGCAAATTTACATAGAAGTTCTGATCCAAAACCGATTGAAATCTACAGACATATTTGCATAAGGTTTAAATTTATCCCTGTGAAAAAGCCACTGAAGTTATTGGAATTATCTTGTTAATGAATTTGATCCCACAGCCAAATACTAAATCAATTCTCACAATAAAAAGACAGAAAAAGCACTTACATAAGTATAAGAAATCTACTTCTCTGCAAAAATTATTTCCTTTATTTTTGTATACAAATATGTTTGTTGTTACTCTGAGCTGTAGAAAGCATTTGCTTTTTAAAAAACAGATACATTTTTTTTTACCTTATTTCTTTGCTGCTAATTTAGCATTACATTTATTTCTGGCACTGTAATTTACTTTGACACCAGGGCAGATATTCCTTGATTTTCCTGAGTGAGCAGGGCCATAACAGGCTCTTGTAAATTAACAGAACACTTGATCTGGATATCCTGTGATGTGATGTTGAGGCTTTGGTGCTGGAGTCTGGACAATCATTTTTCTCACCAGCTGTGCAGACACAGACTTTGCCAGGATTTTCTCCCCTTTTTATTATTATTTTTTTTCCAATCAAAGATTTAAAGCTGTTTTAGTCTTATCCTTTGCAAGTTGGTTTCCAGGGAATCAGCCACAGAAATTACTTTGGAGATAGACTGGCAGTGTATAGTAGCCTTGCAGTAATTAGAAAAACTAATTTATATTCCTTTTCCTTTGACTCTAGATCTAATCAGTAAATACAGTGATATAAAATGTCAGCCCTAACCAAACAAGTGCATTGAAAGGATAATAGTAGATAATGTCATTTATGAATTAAAACATGGGACCATGCATGACATTAAAAGACTTCTTATATTAGCCATTCCTGCCCATCACTTACTGATCTTAAATTAAGTTTTTCAGCCTCCTATGTCAGTATTATTCTGTTATGTAGAATGTCATCCTGTTTCTAAGACAGCAAAAATGCTTTGCTCTAGAGTAGTGCTGGAAGAACTGGTGGATAATCTGTCCTGTGCCACAGCCCTGTGCAGAGACAGATTAAAGCTTGGAATTCTCTTGTGGTTTGACCCCAGTTCACAGCTCAGCCCCACACACACACACAGAGCCCTGGTGGGATGGGGAGGGGAATCAGAAAAAGGTAAACCTCACAGGTTGAGATAGAACAACTTAAAAAATTACACAAAATAAAATATAATAATGAGACTAAAAAGAAAAAGAGAGAGCAACAAAACCCAAGGTAAACAAATGATGCACAGTGCAACTGGTCACCACCTGCTGATCAATGCCCAGCCCGTCCCCCAGCAGGGACCAGCCCCTCCTGGCCATCTCCCCCAGTTTATAGACATAAGAAGAAAGTGGATCTGCTGGCCAGAGAAGCCCATAGAGATGATTAGAGGACTTCTGCTTTGGGAACAGGTTGAGAAAGCTGGGGCTGTTCAGCCAGGAGAAGAGAAAACTCTGGGGAGCCCTTAGAGTACCATCTTCCTGTGCCTAAAGGGGCTCCAAGAGAGCTGGAGAGGGACTTTGGATGAGGGTCTGAAGTGACAGGACAAAAGGAATTTACTCTAAGATGAAGGAGAGTAGGGTTAGATTAGATATAAGAGGAAATCCTTCCCTGTGAGAATGGAGGGGCACTGGCACAGGTTGCCCAGAGAAGCTGTGGCTGCCCCATTCTTGGAAGTGTCCAAGGCCAGGTTGGACAGGGCTTGGAGCAACCTGGGCTAGTGGAAGGTGTCCCTGCCCATGGTAGGGCTTGGAACAAGATAGTCTTTAAAGTTGCTTCCAACCCAAGTCATTCTATGATCATGCTCAGATTACATATATATTANATAGTAGATAATGGTTCATCATCCATTAACTCTGGTGCTCATGACAAGTGGAGCAGAATCCCAACATGAGTTTGCTTTAGTTATTTTCTGCCATTTTCTATGACAAGACTTTGGTTTGCTCTGCTACAGTTTCATAACTTTGTCAAACCCCATATGTTTGAGCTGATAATTGAGAAGGATTTATTAATTACTTGTACGGCTTCAGACAACAGAAAAGAAGGGTAGTGGAAATATATTTTTGTACTTCTAGTAAAATGCCCCTTGTCCTTTGGCAGATGGGGTGGCAGGAACTCTGGGAACCCTGCTGATGTCAAGTTACTGTTTGATGCGAGGAAGAGGGTAAGAGTCTGTCTTCAAACTCTTGCTTAGCTTAAAGGTCATTAGTATGGAGTTCTATTTTCACACTCATAATAAGATGTGAAAGTATAATTTTCTTAAGAGACTGCTAAAATTCTTAGCTTTAAGAATTTTGTAACTGAGGCAGTGTTATGCTGTTTGGGGCTTTTTATAAATTTACTATACCAAAGTACTGGTACTGCATGAACAGTTGGCATTCTGATGCTATTTCACTTTAAGAGGAACAATTGGTTGAACTTATTTAATGTTGGCAAGAGAGTCATGAATCCCAATAAGGCCATGAATACATTTATTATTAATTTTTTTCTCATTCATTTTTAATTTTCTGTCAGACAGAATCAAAGGCTGAATTGGTGACTTCAGTGTTTTCTACCTTGCTCTATTGGCTTCAGAAGTCCTTTAATAAGGTAATTATTTATTCTGGACATCACTGGGAAATCAAAGGTGAAGAAATCTGAGATATCTAAACCCTGTAGTGCATTAATTCAAACAGCACTCACATTGTTGGATAGAGTTCATGCCTCTGGGTCTTTAATGTTGCCTGGTTTGGTACCTGTTTCATTTTAAATTTAGCTGGAATGTGTAGAATGGAGAATGAAGGGAAACCACAAAAGGATTTAGCTCAGAGAAGCAAGAATTACTGGAACCAGCAGGGGTTCTGGCTTCTGCATTGAGAGGAGGCTGGTTCATTGTACTGAGGGAGTGAGCAGAGGATCTTTGAGAAGGGTTTCACGTGTGCCCACAAGGCTTTCGTTAGGAAGTTGTGGTGTAGTGGTGGCTGTATGTGCCTGTTACCTCCTGAACACAAGGAGTGCATCTGACTTCGTTGCAATTCCCTTATCTAAGGCACGGCACTTCACTGCAGTCAGTGAAAAGCCTTGCCTACCTTTTACTCCATCAGGGTTTCGAGTCGAGCCTGAAATGTTTATTTGACTGTAGCACACAGCTCCCGTTCCTGCAGGGAAAGCAAGGCACTGGGAATGAGCCATATGTGTGTGTGATTGAGGAGGAGGAGCCGCCTGTGCAAAGGCAGCCACTAGGCTGAGCTTGTCATTTTGCAGACCTTAGTTTTACCTGTACGGACTTCCAGGTCTAGGCCACGTATGAAATGCTTCTTCAGCTCCGTGTATTTTAGGTTTTGTACATTATTGATGGGATTCCAGCACGAGCAGGAGGTAGCATTTATTCCCTTTTTGGGAAGTATATTAAAACCTCTGTTATTCACACTGCTTCACTATCAAGATGTTACTGCAGCCTCTCACTGTTTTGTTTTTGCTCATTTTTCAGAATTTTGGCCTTCTATGAAGTTGATGGAACAAGAACTGAAAAGGAGACAACATATCAAACCTGACATTTAAAGGTTCAAACCTTCAAAGCACTGAGCACATATTCTAAAGAAAACAGCCATGGAATTTGCTTGTCTTGCATCCTGAATTCTTCCTGCAGTCCTCCTTGACACTAAGCCACCTTACTGCAGCACAGTGTAGTTTAAATGTGATTTAATATTCCACACAGAGCAGGTAACACTTTGCTCTAATGCTCTGTGTTGAGCAAAAGCAACAAGAGGTTATTTGAAAACATTTAGCCATGTGCTCCTGAGAAAAAAAGTCTCTCTTCCTCTCTGTCTAATCATCCTGCTGATCACAATGCTATCTTAAGAAAAAGGAATATTGTACAAGTTGCCATAAAGTTTTAAGAGCCAATTATTACAGATATAATTGTCCAAGGTTATAGAGGTCTATAGATGTCTTATTTTCCATAGGCTGGTGCCCTTTTATGCTCGTCTTTTATAGTTAATGCAATGCCTCATTTAATAATTTAAAAATAATTTATTGGAGTTAAATTGCTTTTTTAGAAGGCATAATCTTATCATTCTCATTTTTATAAGAAACTCATTTTAATTTGTTTGCTGTGCCATTCTCAGATGAATTTAGGAATTTAATGGGGTGAAAATTGAAGGCTGATGGCATCAATGAAATTATTAATTTGGTAACCGAAAGATTTATTTGGTTGATTTAGATGGAATTTTCAATACCCAATTATCTTTGGACTCTATTAAAGAGTGAAGCCTAGCCAAATAACAGTTCTCACTCAAAGTTCCCCGGGATGAATTGAAAAGGACATCTTCATTATTGCTATTGATGTTAATGTGGAAATCACTTACTGTTAATAATCCTGAAGGACAGATAAAGGCTTATTTTTACCCTCAAGAAGCTAGGTTCCAAACCCTAAAAATGTTATCTTAGTGAATGAATATTACCTGCAGATAGCAGACTTAGCCATGCAGAATATTTTAACAGTTTACTTTTATCTCTACCAAGTCCCATTAGAATAATTTAGCAGAAGGAAAATATCTTTGTCATGCAAATAAGTTTGATTTTTTTAATAAAGGTGGCAATATAACTATAGAAAGAGAATATCTGCAAACCTAGATTTGAGCATACAAAAGAAATATTTATTTTTATTATATTCCATAAGTCTTTGCTTTTAGGGTTTTGAAGAACTCTCCCATAAAATCACTGTTTCACAGTTCAGACTTTTAAAATAATTCTTTTCATAGTACCCTTTGACAATATAAACATTTATATATTCCACCTGTTGTTTCCTGAAGAAAAGCAAACACCAATATGACAGCCCACCCCAGTGAAAGGGTCATAGCCTTTTTTTGTTGTTTGAAACTGTCTAAGCTGACACAGCTGTAATCTAGAGAAACATATTTCTCTGTAGTTCTACGCCTGATAAATGTAAATGCAGGAGAAGAAACTGCAAATGAAGCATTAATTGCCCTAAAGTTGGTATCAGATGTTAAAAAGAATCTTAGTGATTTTAGAAGTCAAAAAGGAATGTGTTCTCACCCATGCTAAAAATACACAATATGAATTTAATTGTAAAACAGCTAGAGATAGTTAAATACTAATACCAAAAAAAGCAGCATGGATTTAACAATTCATAGACATATTGCTTTGTTGTAACATCTGGAAGATTCAAGTTGATACTAAATGATTCCTTGGCAGCATAAGAATGGAAACTTTCTGTGCTCTGTTTTTTTGACAGTTTGAGGAGGAAAGTCAGTTCATACAAAAACTGGGTTGCCAAAGACCCAGAGGTTAATTGCTTGAGATTTCCCCTTTCAATCTTCACAGCATGTCAGGTAATATCAAACATATATGTCAGGTTTGTGATTTTCAATATTCAGATTTGGGTTTGAAATGAGGAGATGAGAGATTTAATAATTTAAAATAGGCTTGGAAATAGTTAACTAACTCTTGCAGAAGGATGTAAGTGTTAAAAGCCAAAGACAATGAATCAGGGTCTCTGCACTGTCTTGCTTCAGAGTTGGGGAACCTGCCAGCGTAGAAAACAAGCCATGAGCAATGCAGTATGTGGGTTACCCACAGAACCAGTCCAGAGCCTTCTATCTCCTACTGTCACTGTAAGAAATAAACTAAATTTATATTTATTTTTATCAAAAGGTTTATCCTATGATTCTGCTTCTCCCTCCCCTGCTCTTGTTCCCCCAAACCTCTTCATTCAGTGGAGACTCTTTCCTGTTGTACTCCAGGTTTGTCCTCGCACAGTAGCGAAGGTTGTCACGAGCAAATGACACCTGTGCTCGTAAATTCCTCTGGCAATTTAACATCTTGGTGAGTCCACACCCCATTGATGTCAACAATCCCACCAGTATCTATAGACTTTGATTCAAGCCTTACAGACAGGCAAGAAACTGTACAGATGTGAGTAGTGAGGTTTTGTCTACAATACCTTCATCGCCCTCTGTGCACAGCATTAGTAATGCCAACAATGATGGCTGAAATAAAAGTGTATTTGGCTTAAGTGACCTAAGAGAGAAGGAATTATACACATGTGTTTAATTAATTTTCAGCATTTTGCTGTTAGATCCCAGCTCAGAGAGTCACTTGGTATGAAAGCTGCATGTCTGGTTGCAGCTCTCAGTTCATACTGAATTTAGAGGTTAGAGCTTAATCCCTGCTGTAGAGCCCTCTCCCTTTCTGTGCTGTATATAATTTGTACAGCTGGATACAGGTGATATCCTCTGGTCAGGAGACAGGTGGAGCAGAACTAGCATGAAGACTGAAACACTTTTTTATGCTGGCAGACAATATCTCTCAGATCAAAGAGGGCACCATTTTTTAGAGTGAGAAGGAGAATATGTGCTGTCTGCAGCATATCTGACCTTTGTATAAAAGCCTTCAGCTTCTTGGAGTTCCACTCTGTCAAGTGTCACAGGGAAAAATATGTACAGGACTTGATGAGTGAAACCAAAGAAAAAAAACTTCTATAGTCACATGATAATTGTAAAAGGATAGCATAACATTCTCCCTCTAAATACCACGTAACGTTTTGACAGATTCTCTAACTCTTATAAGATTGTTTAAGGGATGAGTAGAAGGGGTAAAATTCCCCTTCCTTTTACCTTACTCTCACCCTTAGTAATTTAAATCAATTTACAGAATCTTTTACACCACAGTTGAAAAGCTGCCTCCATTCTGTCATCAACAAAACACCACTTGTAATTATTTTTTACCACTTTATACTATGTACAATAAAGAAAAATACCTAGAACTGTATCCCAAACCAAAAATCAAGCTCAATGCATTTAATTATCAACAACAGACGTGATTCCTGCTTCTCAAAGAGCTCTGATAGAGGTATAATGAGTTCATTTAACCTCAAAGAAATAATTAGCAAACATGAGAGGACAAGAAAAAGGAGTTAAAATGCCACAGCAGTATATTTCCCTTTTGTTTTCTAACAAAATCATTATCACGTGGATAGGAGGGCTGATGATCCTGACTTGCAGAGTTTTTTTACATAATGTAGTACAAGGCACAAACAGAAGTAGAAAAGCTCCTCAGCTCCATCAGCTGCCTGAAGAGCAGCACATTCATTCAGACACTACTCAGTTCTGAGAGAACTTTCTCAGTGTTTCAGAGCTGATACTCATTTAAAAATCTGACCCCCAGTTAACAGCCCAAGCAATGTAAAAACTGTGTCACTCACAAACCAACAGCAATCCGTGTGATGTAAAATTCACCCTCTAATCCTACTTAGGACTGATAATTTTAGCAGAAACACTGAAAAACATTTAAATCTGAATTAGCTCCCACTAGTTCCTGAACTTTGAAGCAAATAGCAAATAAATTCTTTATCTAGAAGCTGTCTCAGCGTGACTCTAGTCTGCAGTATCCCTTCATAGAGGGTTCTCGGGGAGTTCTTCCTTCCCCCACTTTTCCTGTTACTCTTCAGAGTACCTGTGGTACTGCTGCTCATGTAAGATACCAAAGATACTGTCTGAGATTTAGAAACCCACTGACACTGCAGGGGAGGGAGCATTTTATCTTACACTGGAAGTAGCTTGACCTTAAATGTCTTAAAATTTAATAAGGACAGCTATTATTTAATTACACTTGACTTAAAACTGTACAGTAACTAATCTGATCAGCTAGGACAACTTTTGAATCCTTCCAGCCTTTCTAGTAGTTATATGTTAGTAAAATAATGTTTTATAAAAACACAACAGAAAACTCTGATTAAAAGCAAAATGCCCAAAAATTGGCGGCAAAGCTTGTTCAGATGTTACCATTGAAAATATCGTGTCTAACATCAAAACAAGAATTTTTCTTGGGTCTATGGAAATGAAAGCAATGGCTGGTTATTTTTGGCTGTAATGAGCATTCTAAAAGATTTTACTGTTGATTTGTGATGAGTTGAAAAGGATGCTTATTGTCTCAAGCACCAGGTTTGGAAGGGTTTCAAAGTGGTCTTTAGGCATTAAGCTTGTTCCTGGCCGAGCTGGGAGCTCACAAGGTCCAGGCACAGGGTTTACCTGAGGAACCACTAAAAGAGCTGAGGCCCCTGTGGCAAGTTCAGACAAGCAAGATGCTTTGTAGTCATGGTGAAAACAAGTTAATAATTAAAGTGCTGACAAAACCTTAGCTGCAGTATCATGAACTTGGCTGTTGTAAAAACACCAGGATTAAGTGGAGGTGTGTGGGTAATAAAATCTTCAAAGAAACAAATTGTCTATGAATATGTAATTATGGCTTTCTCAAGGATTTTAAACTGTGTGCCTATTTCTTGTTTGTATTTTACTCAGGCATCTAAAGGACCATTGGCAGAATATTGTCAATGTTTAAAGCTACAAAATCTTTCAAACAACAACAGCCTGAGGCTTTTTGTGTAGTACATACTAGTTTTACTATTCAGTGAATATCACTTTTACATGATGCAATGTTGAAAATCAAAGAGAACAGATATTGAAGAGAGAGGAAAACCAGACCTGAGCAGAGCTGCCATCCTATGCACTTGGCACAAGCCCGCAGGTACTTGTGGGACTTGGCTCAGTCTGGAGAAGTATTTTGAACCTATATATTTCTATATAGGACAGGGGAATTAAGTTTATTAAGTTGGTTGGGGTTTTTTTAAATCTAAGCCCATTAGCATTTGGCATCAGCCTTGCAGAACATAATTGCTGTTGAGAGCACCTGTTTGCCCATGCAAAACCCGATACTCACAAATGCAAATTGGCTGAGCGTGACATCCCCACCAGCAGTACAAGTGTGAAGGGGGGCTTGCAAGTGTGAAATGGATGCTGCAAGCAGTGGCAGAGCTTCATGTGTGCAATTAAAGGGAGGCTGATAATGTATGTCACAGCAACTTTTAGTACATTATATGTACTGTGCAATCAGCCTCACACACGATGCTGTTTGCCTGTTAGGGATCAGATTTTTCATGTATTTAGGAATTTAGCAAAATATGAATGCCTAAGGAGTTTTAGAGAAGCACTCAAGTATTTTTAATACCTAGCACACCATCCAGCTTTGGGTACATGGATACCTTGGCAGCTTTAACCCTCGGTCAGTTCATATATAAAGAAACTTCTGTAGCTAACCTTACCTTGAGGCCTTTCTTTTTTTTTTATTTTCTTTTAAGTTCTGATTGTCAGCTGTAACATTTTCATTAGCAAGTCGACAAAGGGGCTGTTCTAACAAAAGAATGGGCAAATGCTACTTCTGCTTGAGAAGGGCACGTATATCACGAGTGGTCAAGTGTTGGTGGCCTTTTTGTTGCTGCTGACTGCTCTTGAGGGTGTGCTAGTGAAATGGCAGGGTGTGAGCATCATGTTTATTTTGATCTCCTGTATGAAAAAGGAGGGAAGGGTAAAGGGTGAAGGCAAGAACAGGCTATGAAGTGCCTCAATAAACCATCAGGAAAGGCATCTCTGATGAAACAGCACATTTCTCAAGAGAATGTGCTGCCCTTCGGGAAGAGTGTAATGAGTATGAAAAGTGATGTTAACATTAGCATTTCAGTGGTTGTAAATTATACATTGGAACACAGGGCTCATGTATAAGAGATTATCAAAGAACCATAAGGCAGCAGAATATCCTCTTTGGTGTTTTATTTGATTGGTTTTATGTGACGGTGTTTTATGTGATTGGCCAAAGAGAACACAGAGGTCAATGACTATTTTTGTACCATTATAAAACTGTTAGTGATGTGCATATCTTATAAAACTGTATCTTTTGTCCAGTATAAATGGATACCAGCAATGTATGGACACACAGTGACTGTAATTAAAAAGGAAGGCTTTTTTACCATTCTGTATAAAGCTGAGATCTGAGGGGGGTACTGAGCTGTAGCACATACTGTTACTGAATAAATTATAATGGCTTGAGAACAGGTGAATTAGTAAAATCTCAAAAATCTAAGGACATTGATCAAGATTTGGTTTTGGAAGCCAGAGAATCACAAGCAGTGTCTGTTTAGTCACATCAGTATAAAGGCAGCACAGAAAGTTGTAATGACAAATCCATAGTCATCTTGCTACTTCTAAAAATATATGGCTGCTTTCAATGAAATAGCTGGGTAGCAAAGAACATTCCTAAGAAGTTGCATATTTCTAAGCACAACATTATCGTGAATTAAGACTAATCCTAAGTATTTTGTAGCTTTGACTCAAATATTTATTACCACTTTACTCCTTCTATATCCCCTTTTCCAGTTGCTCAGAGGAATTGCTTCAATGCTACCACTGCTACTATAACTGATACTTACAGAGAGATTGTGTTGCTGGAGATGGTATTTCAGACCCCATAAATCAGCATTTCAATCACTATAACTTACATGCTCTTCATATCCCGTAATCTTCAGGAGTGAACACTGGGAATGCGAATAGCAACACTAATAACAGTTATTGTCACTCTTTGTCTTTCCTGCTTTTCAGTTTTGTATTGTTGGAAGAGAAGGAGAAGCAGTGCATCAAGTTGCACTTGTCCACTACAGGATCCTTGCAGTTCCTGTGGGTTTGGATGCTGGTTTTCATCGGAGATAGAATATTGAAATTGGATGGATCCAGCACACCAATTCCCCTGGGCCAAAAGTTCAGGATACTGCAAATGCCATGTGGGGTTTTCCATATCCATTTTGCATATGGCTGAACAGATTGAGTGGCTGATGCTGCAGCAATCTTCCATAGTGTTTCTCCTCTAACATAAATATGAGCAAACCCCTCCTGTAACTCAATATGCCCATATAAAGTCTATATTGGCTATGTCCTTGAAGAGAGGAGCCAGTGTTCCCTCAAATCTGAACAATGGGCTTAATGGCTTTAAAAGATTTTTCTTATTCCTAAAAGTTCAAGCATCAAAAGAATAACAATATTTTGTTTCTTTCTTTTGTTATGTTTCTCTTCCTGTCTCAGAAGGTAATTTTTAGTTCAGGCAAGGCCAAAGACAAAACAAAATAGATGTACTGAAACATATGAGTACCAGGAATGTGATTTCCTTGGCAATGATAATCCTGTCACAGCTGTCAAAATTTACTTCTTTATCCATATGACATTTTAACAGGATGGAAACACCACGTTAGAATAAGCAGCTATAAAGGACTCAGTCCAAAATGACTATCAACAGCAGACTCTTCCAGGCAATATATTGTTTACAAATTTCAGAGAAATTGCTTTACCAATACTGCATTTGATTTTGATGCTCCAAAGCTTAGTCATAACTCTTCTCTTTCATTATGGCAAAGGTAAAACAGACAGTTAAAAATGTTAATTTAATTTCCGCAGGGATCCAGAGGAAAAGATATATGTAAAATTATTATGCTGAAAAATAAATAGTACAGGAAATGTAACTCCTTAGGCCTCATGAGTCCTTTTGGGTTTTATCAGCTTGTTGTTGAGAGAAGAATCAGAAATAAATTATAATATTGGGTCCAGTTTGCCTTATCTCAGAGGGAGCGAAATTCTGGAATGTTCAGACATACGGGTGAGATTGTCAGTGCCTGTAACAGCTCAGCCCTTTGCAAAGCAGGTTTGTGGTGCTGCACTGATGCTGCCATATTCCAGCAAAGTTGCAGTCCTGGCCCTAAATATTAAATATTGAATGCAGAATAAAACCTCTCTTTTAATGGTACTGCAAACAGAGCAAAGAGAGATGGATAAGAACAGAGGGAGTCACCTCCTCAGCTTCTGTATCAATTTGTAAAATACATTTTTCCTTCCTGAACTTTCTAGATATGCTAATTTAATAAACTAGATTGGATAGGACTTCCTTGGTAATTCCATTCCCTGCCAGCTCTGTAAAATTAATACTTGCATTCTGTGTTCTGTACAAAGTTGTTGATAACATTCAGGTGTAGATGTCCCCTATGATCTAGTTTATACCTTAACAGAGCTTTAAATATATAGCAACTGAGCAGCTTTCTGACAGGCACAGGGGAAACCAATTACTGTCTCTTCACCATCACTGCCCTCTTTCCTTCTTGGCTACCCTTCGAATGATATGTTATTGGTTGTGTTTCCCAGGAAGGTCTTTATTCAATATTTTTTTCAGAGCCTTATTAATGTGAGGATTAAACACAAAGTTGTAACATTATCATCAGAGAGACTTCTTCAGGCTATGCATGACCGTGTTGCCTTGGAGGTAAACCAAGAGCCCTGCTCATGTACTTGTCACTTCTAGCAGGCTTTATCAGAAAAGTTTCATGGGGTCAGTGCCAAGCTACCAGAAGGACTTTATATTTAGACATCTTTGCAATTTCATCACATTAAACTCTGTTCACCTTAAAAAGACACCTCCCTACCCACGTCTCAAAACAAAACAAATTGTGAGTCTGTAGGTTAAATTGCAGCTAAAATAAGATAAATACATCTTTTTAACATCACAGTAGAGGAGATATTTAAGCCAGATAGACCAGATTTTCATGTTTTCTTGCATCAACCATGCAGCTGGTTTACCCTGGAACTGCAAATATGGTTCAGTTAAACTAAGCAGTGTCTCAGGTGAGCTCTGTCCTAGTGAGTTCAATGACAATTTCAATGCATCAGAATAGCTTTAAAATCTTCCAGCAAACAAGAGTATAGCTGGCAGAACATAAGGACAGAAAATAGCTGTATCTGACCCAATCACACTGCTTTGTCCAAGAATGCCTAATATTGGAAACCTCCAAGGCTGAGGAGACCTACAGGTCCTGGTTTTGTACCATGTGGTCTTTGAAGTCATGCTATAAGTGAGGCATGACAACAGTATAGTGATCGAAGTAATTGCTATTCAGGTGTCCAATACATCACAATAATCCTGCTGGGCTTTGATTAAAACGTGTGTGTTTTTCTTGTCCCTTAATACCTGATCAATATTCTACCCAAAGTATTTCCAAAGAGTTTTCTCTCTGTTGTATTTTTAACTCTCAGATGCAGGAAAGGTGTTAGGCAAGGCTAAGCTAGTATTAATCAATATATTCCAGTGCAAACTTTAAAAAAAATCCCCCTCTGTCTGGATCTTCTGTGTAGTTTTACTTGCCCATGGCTAATGCAGTGCTGTGCCAGTTATATCAGAGGATTCAGTCTTTCTTTAAAAGTCTCTTCTTGATGCTGTATTTTCCAACATTGATTTTAAAAGAAAGCCGGTTCTCGATGTTAATTTTCATTTGTACTTTGTGCATCATTTATATAGAGAAGACATGATGTAATATTTGAAAAATATTTGAAATTGAAAAATGACCAAACAAGGTAAATTCTTGTTAGTATTAAAAATGAACTTCCTTTAAAGTATATACAAAGCACAATGTTTCAGTTGATAAAATGAGCATTATTGTGTTCTTAGATTATCTCCAGAACTTCAGCTTATCTTGTTCTGTAATAAGAAACAGGAGATGTTATAAAGATGCATCTTGACAAAATGTATTGTCTCTTTGAGAGGAGAGAAATTGCAGCAGCAGCGGGAGGGAGGCTGAAACAGTGTCGTGTTCCAGGGAACTTATTGCACGTGAATGCAGCAAATGTAGGGAATATGGAAACCAACCCTAAACTGCTTAAGTGTGTGGCATCGTATAAAGTGCTCCTGACATTTCCTTCTTACTCTGGTGGGAAAATGCATTTGTAACAGATTCAGAAGTCTTTCATTTAACATGTCAGTGTACATTTAGTTACCCTGACCGACACTCTTGCAGTCTGTGCACCAGCAAAACGACTTCCAGCAGGATTTCATTCTGGGTTAGCACTGAATGAACGAGGCCCTTGGCTCAAAGGGGCACAACACAGAGACTCTCAGTCTGAATATGGAAATCTCGGGCACTTTCAGGTTCTCTGTGTCTGATTGTGAAGCTCAAAGCTTGCTGATTTGCGTGCACGAGAATTAGTGCACAAGTTAATAATGTTTATGGTTTTATATAAAATAATGTGTTGGGTTTTTTTATGATAATGATGTAACATTAGGAAAGAGAAACAAATGCATTTGTACTCAGNGTAGAACATTGGTGGCATGTTCTGCATATGTCTCAAGAGCAAAAGTAGCTTAATCCTGGCTTCCAGGATAGTCACAGACCATTCCATGCTCCTCTTCTCCTGTCATATCCTGCCAAACGTTATTAGAAAAGATAGGTGGTGTGCCATTTAGGAGAATTATCTGTATTTTCAGAGCCATAATGTGATCATATCTTCTCTCTTTAGCATATACTTGAGAGATAAAGGAGTTTCAGGGAGAGATGGAAGAGAGACACACGGGATAAAAATCTTACTGGGATTCTCCTGATGCCCTTTAAAGAGCCAAATTGCCTCTGGGCATGGTCAAAAGGTTCAGAGTTGCTAAACAGTGTATGAATTTTTCCTGAAGAGTTATGATTATTCTCAGCAAATACAGCGCTCAAATGGCTGTTGGGTCATCCACGATGACAGCAATCACTAAGGGTAGAGATTCCTTAATGTCTACAATCTCAAATTACTGTATTTTTTACATACTAGTCTGAATATTTCTGAACGTTATCTGTAACATAATTAACTAAGTTCATCTTCAGCATGGAAAACCAGAACTGTGATGTAGTAATTAGTACAGTTAGCACCAAAACATTATATATGGGTTT
Source organism: Scytalopus superciliaris (assembly GCA_013400415.1). Classification (NCBI taxonomy): domain Eukaryota; kingdom Metazoa; phylum Chordata; class Aves; order Passeriformes; family Rhinocryptidae; genus Scytalopus; species Scytalopus superciliaris. Next base: position 1,283,461 of record VXBX01008464.1, read on the forward strand.
CTGTGGCCACATGAAGTGACATTTATTTGATATATCTTGGTGTTTGCACCTCATTAGGTTAAGGACTCTGTTTTTGAGCCATCCTGACCTTTCTGTGGAGATCCCTTCTATTTTCCCTTCTGAGCACCAGGCCTGGATGTGGATGTGATATTCAATATCAAAGGAATCTTGAGCACATCATCTCACCCCCTGTGCCAGCTTCCCCATAATATAGTAAATGTTAGTAATGATAGTAACCACCCTGCTGTTTGAAGAAACCTGTAACACAAGGGGGTTTTATTCAATCAGCATTTCAGTAAAATATGTTAGTCCACATCTGAGTAAAATGGAAATATTAACTGTGTTCTGCTGTGAAGTGCTTTGAGATCTGCAGAGGCATTATTGCTATTTCACCTTACCTTCTCAATAAAGGAGGAATTTGGTGCTGTTGCTCTGAGCAAGTGTTCATATGTGAACTGATTATGTGTTTAGTGGATGTGCCAGATAGAATGTGTAATATTCATTTGTTCTTCATTTGTGTTGTTCCTCAAGTGGGCCCTCTAGAAAAACAAGATGTTTTATATGGTGTTGGCAGCTGAGAATGTCCAAGGCAGAGAGCATTCCAGAGATTCCAATGGAAAGCAGGCAGGAGGATATATGGGAAGGGTCACAACAAGGACTTGTGAGCTTTTAGATCAAGCAGAGAGACTGAGAAGAGCAGACAGCAGGTGTACAGGTCACAGAGAAGACAGAAAGAAAAACTTCCAGAGAGCTAAAGGGGTTTAGTTCCCACAGTTCATAAGTCATTGGTTAATCTGAAAGTCAGAAGGCAAGGATGCGCCTGTTGAGACAAAGTTAACTAAGAAACGGTTACTTATAAGCATTAATTTATGCTCTTTCTTCTTGCTTATATTTTAATAAATTCTGACCTTTGCTTTGACTGTAAAAGTTCTCTGTGTTCTTTGGAATTATACAGGAGAGGTCCTAGACAGATCTTTCTCCACGTGGGTCATTTTGAGTCTCAAGACAGGAGACTTTTGCTCTTGTGCCCTTCAGATGAAAAGAGAACTACAGAATATTTATTTGTTTTATAAAAAGGCTAATGTTGAAATTATGATGACTTTGTCTCTCATAGATCTGTTTGTAGCTGATTTTTTTTCCACAGTGCAAATCTGCTCCATTTTCTGTCACTATCACCAACCTACTGGAGCCTGGTGAAGTGCAAGTCTCTCCAGCTGAGAAGTGAAGCACCTCCACATCTAAACTGATCAGTAAAACATGGTCACTCAGCAGAGTAATGGATTCTGTGGAGGGAAGTTAGTGATGGAACATGTGGCAGCTACCACTGTCCATTTATAAGTGCTGTTGAACTAGTCTGGTATAGTGAGTCTTGTGATTTATGCCTGTCTGTTGGGCTGGAAGATGAGGCTTCAATTAAGGAAGCTCTAAGTCACCACTAAAATAATGTAAAGAACTGGCTGACAGTGGATGAGAACTACGCATTTTAAATACCTTGCTATTGATTTTGCAAAAATTGATGCCATCAGTATGGTGGGAGTAAGTCAGCACCATTATAAATTCAGCAAATATTCCTGATGTAAACAAGCCCACAGTGGACAGAGAGAAATCAGTGTGTTCATTTGCAGTGGGACAAATCATTATAACTACTACCAAGTTTCAGGGAGATCATGGATGATTTTTGGAGACACCATGCTGATGGGTGTAATTGCCTTTCAGATAAGCTTTATGCTACTCAAGACTGATTACTGCCAGTGTTATTATTCATCTAAAATTGCTTGGAAAAGGGCATAAGCTGTTTCATATTGAAACTGATAACTCTGCAACCTTGCAGTTGGCTAACCACATTTCCAATACATGCAATTTATAATCTGAATATTCAAGTGCTTTATATATTTCCCCATTGATCCAAATTTCTTTGTAAGTTATGTGCAGGCTGAAAACTCAGCTGTCTTGCTTTATATTTTTATAAATTGCAAATAATAAGACAGCAGCTTAGGAGATGTGTGTCTATAATACATTGTAAAATTGTGAAAGAAATATCATACTTGCATTGAACAATGCCATTTCCTAGTAGAAGGTGTTATCTATAATTATATAAATAAGCATGTGAGTATTACAAAGCAATCTTGTGTCACTGGAATATGATTCTAAATCTTTCTTAGTGGCTAATAATTTCTAATTTAGAATTCTGCAGTTGCTCATTTTGTTATGAGTGGAAGCATCCCTGCATTAGAGAACTGAGATCTGGTTTTATGGCTAAGAAAAAAAAAAACCTGTTTGCTTTTTACTGTGTGATGAGCTGGATTCCAGGACAGGTAACACTCCCAGATGGAAGGATTCAGGATGAATTACCAGTCTGAATCTATTAGGTATTGAACCTCATCTGCCTTTGTCTTGCCACGTGTAAGTATGAAAAGGCAAAAGGATATTGAGGCAATCTCAAATATCCATTTCACCTCTGCAAGCCATAGAAATAAGGAAGATAGATGAAATAAACAAGTGAGTCTTCACATTTCTGATGACTGTTCCAAGCTTTCATAACTGTTTTTGTTAAACTCACTAAATTAAGGCCAACTCTTTGCTCCTCCATGCGGATAAGAAAATCAGGTACAAGATGGAATGGGGAGAGACACAATCCAGCTCCAAATGGTGTCCCAGTGTGTTATTAGTGTACCTTACTCTGGAAGGGGGTGGATGTTCCTGGGCTGCAAGATTCTTGGAGCACTGGCTAAAGTGTGTGTTTCTTACTTCACTCTCATTTTGAAACCAGAAATCAAAACTCAAATGTATTTTGAAGAAGATGATTGGTGATCATCTTTTTAACTTACAAAGAGAATATCAAAGGCTGATTTGTGACTGCTCATGACTGTATGAGTAATACATCTTTCCATAACATAATTTTCTCCATGAAAATGTCCTGTATCACTTTAATTGCCAATCACAGTGAAATGAGAGACAGTAAATTATTTGCATAGTCTGCTGAAATGGTAAATTGCAGGAATCAAGGACCCCTTATAGAAATACTTAAATCATAGAAGCATAGACCTATAGAGAGGTTTGGGTTGGAAGGGACCTTAAAGACCATGTTCCCATCCCCCTGCCATGGGATGCCTTCCACCAGCCCAGGTTGCTCCAAACCTTGTTCTAACCAGGCCTTTGACACTCCCAGGGATGGGGCAGCCACAGCTCCTCTGGGAACCTGTGCCACGGCCTGCCCACCCTCGCAGGGAACAATTTCTTCCCAATATCCCATCCAACCCTGCCCTCTGTCAGTGTGAAGCCATTCCCTCTTGTCATTTTCACTACATCCACTTGTAAAAAGTCCCACTTCAGTTTCCATATTTAAATTTTCACTAAGATTCTTAACTTAGTCAACTTAAACTAGTTCCTTGTTATGTCTGTATGTTTTCCCTGATTATGACAGAATTATAACATTAGATGTTATCATGTAAAAGATTATTTTACTTCCAATATATATTTTTGCCTGTCAAAGAGCACTGAATTACCTTTTTTATACTGTTATATATTACAGCACAAAATCTATATGCTAGGTTATGAAAAATGGATATAGTACTAACATCACTTCTGACTCTAAAGAGATGCAGATCTAAAATTCTTTTCTACATAAGTTATCCACAGTGGTAGACAATAAGAAGAACAAGGTCATACTTATCTAAGGTTTATGAGTGCAATTTCCTATCTAAATGAGAAAGCATTTCCATCTGAAGGCAAGGGGGTATTATTATGGACTCTCTTACTGGTTTTCCTACTTGTTATTATAGGCACTCTTCAACTAATGCTTTCAGTGCATTCACTTACAAATGCAGTTCAGGTCTTCAGAACATCAAAGCCATAATGGACACAATCTTTTTGAAGTCTTTTATCAAAGTGCTGAGGTTGACCTATTTAATTGTGCAGCCTAAGATGATCCAGACTGACTAGAAGAACATATCTATGCTCTGAAGGGTTTTATTTGTGCACTGTAACAGTTTACATGAGGTCAGATCCTTAGCAGGGGTAAGCTAGTACCGCTCAGTTAAAATAGACACAGTTGTCATGGTTCCACTAGTTTGGGATCTGTTAATCCTCAAAAGAAGGCAAATATATTGGCTGTATATGCTTTTCCTTACTGATTTATTTCATAGCACCCAGGGCTTTATGCAAAGGCCTATAGTACAGTTCACAAGTGGTGTTTGTGCCCATGGTCAATGCTTATTAAAAGGATCAGGAGTTGCTTCCTGTGATGGCCTCAGGTATAAAAGTACTATTGTTTACAATTTTACAAAATGTAAGGTTAGTATGACTCTTCTCTGATAGTTTGTTTGTTTTAAGGCAACAGTTTACTGGGTGATCAAAGCACGAACAAGATTTGTATGTGCAGCCCGTTCAGCATCCCAAAGGGCTGCAGTCACAATCAAGTCTTATGGTCTACAGTTTGTCATTTCAAATCAAACTGAACTTGGATGTCTGCCAGAGCTTTGATCTCAGTCAAACTGGGATTCTCGGAAATCCTTCGGGGATATTTCACAAAGATTAAGCATAGCAGAAATTCACAAAATTAGAGCAGATTTTATCAGAATTAACAAACCTAGTGCTGAGTTCTCTGAATGGAACTGAAGGCATGAGAGTCATCTACTTGAGCTGCTGACAGGAAGAAAATTGATATCAGTCTATCTTTACAGTTGAGAGCAGAGTCAAATGTCTGATAGTTTTGGTACATTGGCAACATACATCATTGTTCAACTTTTTTTTTTTTTTTTTTTTAAATGAATATAATGGTCAAGGACAGTGCAGGGATTTATAGCTCTTATTCATCATTTCATATTTTAGCCAGGTTCAGCACAGAACAGAGGATAATCACAGCCATCTGATGGTTATTGAAGTGAACTGAATTGCTGGTCACAGAATACCCACAGCCCTAAAAACTCATTAAAAGAATTTGGACAGATACTCACAGGGTGATACAGTGGAGCTGTTCAGGAGTCTGCAGATGCCAAAAATGTTTTTCTGATTAGTCAGATTTAATTGACTGCAGTGAATTTGTATGCATCTTTCAAAAGATTTACAACAGTTTTGCAAACTTGGAAAGGAACAATGAAAGCCAGATGTGAATCAGGGCTGGCTTAGAGGGACATAACGAACCAGATAATAAAAAAATGACCCTTAGCAACTCTTTAAACTTTTGGCAATTGTGCCCAGCAAGAAAGAAAAACTTTCCACACAATAAAGGATGAAAGGACTTGGAGCTATGATGTGGCTTTATAATGGCAAAGTCTTGGAAATGTTTTCTGGATATGTAATTTCACAAATCAAAATAATCTACTGGGGTTCTGAGGACTCCTTTTGCAAATGTGGTTCAGTGCATGTATGATTAATGTATGTACTGACTGTTTTTCTTATCTGTGTTTTACCTGTAGGTATATGTATGTATGTATTTTTAACTTAAATTAATTCAGTATGGTCTCCCAGTACTTTATTTCAGAGCATATTCTTCAGACCTTTGTGTTTTAAGGTAAAGGACACAGTATGTTGCCTCTATGTATTGGTCCAGCCAGTGTTTGCCAAAGGTTTCTCTTATAAACAAAGGAAAATCACAGGAAAACAGTGCCTTGACTTCTAGGAATAGAAGATGAATGTGCAGGACCCAAATGAGGTTTATATTGATCTGGCACAACATGAAATCAGATGTAGGGACAGAAAATGAAGTGAGAAGGGTAGTTGTTCTGAACTTTGTAGACTATGATTAAATTGTTATTGAGCACTGGAACAGGTTGCCCAGAGAGGTTGTGGAATCTCCATTCTTGGAGATACTAAAGAGGGGAGTGGACAGAGTCCTGAATGACTTGGTTTAGTTGATGCTGCTCTGAGCAGGGAGGGTTGGACTGAGCAATTGCTGGAGGTCCCTTCCAACCTTTACTATTTCAAGATTTTATGGAATCAGTAACTGTGATTGAGCTAAGGTTTCCAGGGATCAAACCTGATCAAGTTACCGTTTCTGTGACTCGGCCTTAGAAGGTCCCATATTTCACTAAACTATGGCCAGTGTATATACATAGTTTATACAGAATTCTTTCCTAGAGCTTGTGTTTTCCACTGGATCAATTTTAACCAGTGATGTACCCAGCAAGGCACATACCAACAACTCTGTGTTGTGTCCTGAAGTTGAAAATTTCGTGTCTTACTGGGAACTGCCCTTTGGATAAGCTGGAATTCTTGCAGCAACAGATGAATTTCACTTGGTTGTACCTGTTTGTGAGTGTATTCGGGGTAGTGCATGTTAAAGGGTATGTGCAGTCTCACCTCCTGTGTAAGGAATATTTCTCTATGTAATGTTTGTTAGCATGGAAGTGGCACAAGTGCCTATGCAGAAGGCACCAGCTGTGCCACTCTCCCAAGGAATGCTCACGTTGTTCTCCACGATGCACGAGCAGGGCAGGACCTCCAGCCCACGTCTGATCCTGCAGTCTGTGCTCTGAGGTCGGAGTGTCTCCTCAGACCATCAACTGTCTCTCTCAGTGAGATGATTTCTCATGACAGCCACGCTCTTTAGTCAAGGGAGCACTTGACAGATGGAGTTACTCTCCAGAGAATGGACAGTTTACTTTTTGCTGCTGCTCTCCTGAGGCTGCATCTCTCCTGGGGCATTCCCAGCTTACAGGCAGAGTGCAGTTTGTGACACTAAGGAAAATGTTTACATTGCAATACTTTAATTTAATCTCATGTTTGTCCCAGTGATCTTCCTATAATGATCTAAACAGTGAAGGGTGTGTTGCTGCTTCTTGGAACAGAGGGAAGATCAAAGGTCTGTGTATCTGCAGTTTTTGTCTAGTTAGTGAAGTGAATGGATAGCAAGGTAGGACAGCAACTGCCAAGTGAGAGAGATGCACTGTAATTTAAAGAAAATCAGTTACAGATTCACAAAAGTCTCATTTTACTCTTTCAGTCTTTTATTGTCTAAAGGAAAACAAAAATTACAAAAGTCAAGAGTCCTCTGAGACCTCTAGAAAACCAGTGGGGGAAAATGCAGCATGATTTTAGGGGCCAGAGATGTCCCTGAACGATTCAAAAGCAGATGCACTTGGTGATCCAGTAAAAGGCTAATTCCTGCTTTTTGTCATTTCATTCAGACCCTCAAGGCACTTATCTCTATCTTCTCCTCCATTTACATGCAAGCAACTTCAGTTAAAGTGAATTGTGAATGATTCTGAAGGCCAAGGACATAATACAGCCCTTAATTCTGCCACTTTTGGTGTAATACACAGCTTGATGCTCTGTTTATTTCCACTGTGAAAAGTCTGAAGCTGCAGCATTCTGACCTCGTGCATTGTCTCTCCCAGGGATCTCATTTTGACTGCTGCCTTGATGTTTCAGACAATCTGAGATTTCTGTTTGAAGCAGATAGAGTTTTGAGGTTTTTGTTAAGAAAGCACACTTTTCATCAGGACCCAAAGGACCGAGTGAGTTTCTCGACCTATTCCTTCTTTCAGATCCAGTGAGTGAACAGAAATGAATTTCTTGTGAGACTGCTGATTCCTAAATATTAAGTATTCGCGTTGAGAAACCTTTTGCCGTTTTCTTCTTTGACAGCTGACTTCTGAGGACCCCCGTTTGTGCCATGGAAAGAGCTTCATATCCATATTGTACTGGATGACTGTGGCTTGTGATATCTCCTATCCAGTTGGACCCATCACACAGGATTGTGTCACTGCTCAAGACCTGTCAGCTCAGAGGAACATCAGGCACTCTGTCTGTTCCTGTTTCAGTGCTATATCTCAGTGATGGCTTTCTACTTTATTACTTTGGAGAGAAATTCAGTTATTCTTTGGTTGCTTGGTAAATCATTTTATCCAAGATACCATTAATAATAGCTAAAGTCAAACTTAATGGAGTGTATTCCCTGTTGAATGTCTGTTAAAGATTAAAGGTTAAAGCAAGGTACAGAGGACATTTTCATTTTGTAAGTGAGAGAATTAAGCAGATTATCTACAGTCCCTCTTCCTTTCTTTGTCCATATCTTTAGATTTTAAAGTGAATGAGCCAAGCTTGATTCACAGATGGGCCTTGTAGGAGGTCAGAGATGGCTTTTAGCTTTTTGCGTGAGTTTTTCTATTTGGAGAATTTTGTGAAGAGCTTTTGTTTATTTCTTCCCAACCATAAGAGATTGAGCTGACTAGGCAGTTCAGTAAATTACTCTGAAACAGTGAAGTTTTGTGGTCTGTTCCCAGATGGTTGTGAATGTCCCATGTGACAAGCATTCAGGATGTTTCATTTTGCTGATAAGTTTGTATTTTTGTTGTGAATTTTTTTATAAGCTAGCACAGTAGCCACTCATCAGTGATGTTGTTTTTAATATCTAAATAAAGCACAATGTGTTTTAATTTCATTTGTAAGGATAGGGACTGAAAGGCTTAATCAACATACAGAAGATCACAAGGGAAATCAGTACTAAAACCTGAAAGGTAACCTAGACTTTAGTCTAAAGACTCCAAGCATACAGTCTTTTACTGCAGTCTCACTCTTCTGTAATTATGAAGGGGGAAAATCCCAGAACATCAAATTCTTCTTGAAGTACTTTAAAAGTAAGCCACACTCTGAATAAGACTGGTTAAGCAAGTTTGAGAATTTGGGGGTTTCACTAAGTCATCATCCCTTTGCATAGCACTTTGCTTATCCCTAAATCTCTACAACAAATTGTTGAGCAAAGAGATTTCCTAAAATATTTGTGTGAAATTCCAGGCTCTGTAGCAGCCAGGAAAAATGTTCATCCTGTCCCTAGCAGAGAGAAGTAAATGTATCATTATATATAAAATGAATGATAAAGGTTTTCATCCCCTTCACCTCTGTAAGTCTGTAATATGCTTCATGAGGGAGAGGATCTGGCTGGTGGCTCCAGACAGTGAGGATACATTTATTTCAAGTCACAAGAGCCAAGAAACTGTAAGTCCAAAACCCAGTGGGATATTCTTTCATCCTAACTACTCATGCAGTGTCTGTCTTCAGCTACCAGTGACCTTGGGTCTCCCATTGGGGCCTCTCTGGCTGACAGCAGCAAGACACCGAGTTTATTTTAAAAATTGTAACCAAAAGAAAACCCCAAAAATAAAAAATTAGGGAGGGTGGGGGGAGAAGAAATCTGTTTCCTCATTTAAAACTGAGGGACCTTAAAATCTCTGAAAAAACATGTCAGAGTTGGAAAGTTTTATTAAGGGATGCAATTGTTTCTCAACAATTCAACAATTTAATCTTAGCAGATTAAGAGACACAGGATGATAAACCACTGATACATTTCAATGGCAACCAATTTTAGGATGAGTAAAGACAAAACCAAATTAGTGCTGATGACATTAACACTTCAACTGAACACAGTGCTTCATGAGTCATGTAATTGCTTTGCCACATTTTAGCCTTGGCAATTTAAAAGACTAAAGTCTTGCTTTAACCAAGATTTTAAATCTAAGGAGAAACTACAGAAGACATTAAAAGATTTAAATTCACTGAGAGTACTGTTGACTGCATGCTGGATTTTGAGGATTTTCTGGTGTATATAAAGCTAGCAAAAATTCTATCACAAACTTTTCTCTTCATGGAAAAAAAAAAAAGAAAAGGCAGATTGTTTCCTAGCAGAGCATAAAAGAGGGATTGCTGTGCTTTCTATTAGAGCCACCAAAACAGGTTGCACAGAGGACAGTAAATTTTGTTCATGCTGTGCAGACATTTTGAACCAAATGACAAGTCCAACAGCTTGGATTCTTGGGAAGGTGAGATTTCAGTGGCTCCAAATGAAAATGAAAAAGCAAGATTGAGGGACACCAAAATGAAAGGCACTTGGATGAGTGACAAACACAAATCAATCAAGTTTATTATGCCCTGTTTCTCCTGTAGAATCCTGGGACCAGGAAGGCAGGGTGCATGACAGGTATATCCAAAAGTGTCAACAAATCTACTGCCTTCAGCTCCTCTGTGTGTTACCACCCAACACAAACGATGCCAACAAAGGAATAGCATGTCTGCATCATTGGTGGCATATTCTGGGAAAGCACATCTTGCTTAATTTTGATCTGATTGTGCCATATGGTGGCATTTTAATTCTGTATTTAAATGCAGCATTTTTTGTCTCTGCCCCCATGATCCAAACCCCTTTGTGAAATTTATGGCTGGTGAAGAGGAGATTGGACACAGAAAAGAAGGTGGGTGTGATTGGGAGTGGATGAAGTGCCTTGGCAGTTTTATGGGATGAACACCCAGGACAGGGATGCTCAGGGGCAGAGATGCAAGGAAAGCAGCAAGTGGTAGAATTTTGCTAGAGAAACAGGTGGAGAGAAGCAGAGAAGGGAAAGGTGGAGTGGGAGAAGGTTGGGTTGCTGGAACATCAAAAGTGGCTGAAGAAGGGCCAGTGGGAGGTCACATTCGTGCCAAGAGCCCGCAGTGCTGAGGCAGTGAGGAGTGAGAGCTGGTAGAGAAAGACAGGGCACATAATGCAGCCAGGCATGACCTGAGGGTGAGCCCAACCATGGGTACTGCTGCATGGAATTCAGCAAAGCTTTCCTTTAAAGGAATAAGGGGAGGGGAAAATAACATCATTATTTACAGTGGCTTGTCAAAGTTGGGTAAATACTTGAGGAGCCTTAGAGGGATTTATTTGTAAAGAGAGATTTTACAGCAAGGTATGGGGATGGTAAGCCAGCACCTCATGCAAAAGCAGCGACCAGTCCCTATCATGTAACTGTTCTGTGCAAAACCACCAGAAACAAGGGCAGAAAAGGAGACACAGCACAAGGAGTGATGGAGGGGGGCAGTTTCCTCACCTCTCTTCACATATGTCTGCTCAATGACTTAGTTACTGAGCACAGAAGAACTATTCTTTAAATATACTCTTCTTCAGCCTTCAACTTCTTTTATATCACACAGTCACATATACCCAGAGAAATTTATAGCTACTTCTTCAGTAAGAGGGACACACAAGTCTTTTTTGGTTTGTTCGTTCATTTGTTTTACAAAATAATGCAACTTCCCTCCCCAATCTCTGAATTTTATTCAAACCAGCATGAGCCAACTTTAAAATGAACAGGAACAAAAGTTCCCAGGAGACCCATATCATTTAAGACAGTAGGAACCTCAAGAAGGACATTAGGTTTCATGATTTGTACAAAATCTTGCATCTATGACTGAAAATATTCTACCACTCTTGACTATATGTTGGAAGAATCTCTTGACCATGATTTGTTTTTTTCACTAGATAGGCAGTACAAGTTCAGTTGTGGTCTGGATCTGAGTCAGATTGTTTCTGCTGTTTTTGTTGAAGCAGGAGATGGTTCTTTAGAGGGACACATGTTTTTTTTACTGTGAGATTATTTCTGCTGCTTCAAAAATGTGTCCTTTGCACACCTCCTTAGTCTTTCATTCTAGCCATTGGTACAGAGGAACCAATAACTCTGCTGAGTTGCAGCCAGTGTGGTGAATTTAATTTTACAACACTGGACTATCATTGCAGAGTTGCAGCACAGCATAACATTCCATAAAATCAAGCTGTTTATTATCTAATAGAAGTGAAAGAGCATTTCTTTTCTTTATTCTCCTTTTCTTTCCCCCCACTTTGTACTAAGTGATAATATAAATCACATTTTTTACTTTTTTTCAGGAATGCATGTTTGTTCTCCTGTGATGCTAAATAAATCTCTAAATATTAACTGTCCCTGAAATATCTGGGGAGTTTTGCTTCTACTTAGAATATAGACTTAGACAGCCCTATGGTGGGCAACTAATCTGTTTGTTACCTGATGAATCTGCAGGCCCATCACAACAAAAGATCTCCTAAAGCAGCAGGGTCAATCCTTTAAGTTGAGAAACAGTCTATCGATAAAGGTCAGTGTGACAACGTGATTTATTGAAATATTGTGCTGCTCCTAGCAGTTAGTATTTTATATTATATGATACACGGCAGGTGTTTTTATTCGTATTTGGGTTCCCCACTGAAACCTTGTTCAACCTGTTTTATTATTTATTGTTGCCTTTTAGAGGTGAAGGAAACCAATTTATTCGGCTTTCATAACCATTCCTTACAGGTACAAAGAGGTTAAGGACTAACAGGAAAAATCAATTGGTTAATAAAATAGTTAATTGACTAAATGCTTCTTCCAAGAGGCCCTGAGTGCAGACTGTGCAGAACCAGAGGAGGCTGGTTTAATTATAATGGCATCTCACTGCATAAAAGCCTTCACTGCAGATCAGGTTTTCAGACCTGAGCGTGCTTCTTCCTATCTGTATGGTTTACATGTGGAGTAAACCATAATCAATTTTTTCCACAGTTTTTAGTAGCTACTTTTGCCTTTTATGGTCATGAAAGATGGCAAAATTACAATAAAAACACATCTAAACATTCAAAAATCAGGCAACAGGTTCATTATAGATCCAGAAAGATTTTTAAGAGAAATGTATAAAACATGTGCAAACAAATACTTCCCAATTCTGCCTCGTTCTGCTGGACTGTCTGGTGGATTTTTTGAATAGGTTTTATGGTGGTTTTATTTACAAAATCCAAGATTCTTAGAAGGCATGGGGAGGTAGAGAGTGACTCCATTTAACCACTTCTGAAATCCTGTCAGAAGAACATCCAGAACTGGCTTGGGGCACATGAATGCCAGGCTCTGAATGCCTCTCAGGAAAATACCAATGTCTTCAACTCACTTTGATGTACCATCACTCTGTGGGAGCTCCTAACATCTCAGCTCCCCATATCTTCTGGTATGTTTAATGGAGTTATAAGAACATTTTAAACAGAGCCATCTAAGGGACACCATTAAAAGCTTGAAACATACTTTGCAGAAGATACATTCACCTTTTCTATATACATTATGCTGTAGCCCTCCAGTATTGTTAATGTAAAAAAAGGAAAAAAAAATAATTTAAAAAGAAAAAAATATGTTTGTGAACCTCCTTGTTGATTGCACAAAGAGGCCAAGGAAAGGCAAGGTAAAATAAGATTTGTGGGGGATCTTTTTCTTGGCTTCCCCTCATCATTCCTCATCTCAGAAATCAGGAATCTGCTAGGGCACAAAACATTTCAGTGGTGAATGATGAGGTTGCCTGACTGAGAGGAAGAGTGGGTGATGAGGCACGTCAAGTGGTAGAGGGTTTGGGGCTAATGAAGAATGATAATAATTGAGGTGATTCTCAAATTATGTGTACACAGGTTATAGAAAAGAGGTTTACTGATTGATTTACCACCTATTTCAGTGGTGATAAAAAAGAGCATTTTGAAATATGTGTGTATCAAGATACACACAAATTATGTACATCTTTCATCCTTACATACTAACCCTGGTTTTCCCCCCATGGTGATGTAGCCCACTCTGTCATGCAGTTTTTCCTATATCCTTTTAGATTCCCTGGGATAAGGATTGCTTTCGTTGTCTGAAAACCAGACAAACCTATTGATGGAGTACTTGGAATACCTCAGCAGTTTAACACCTGATACTGTCAGCACCTCTTTCATTCCCACATATCATGGCAAAAGCAGGGAAAGAGTAGCTAAACCATGTCTTGGTCTCTTCCTTGTGACCAGCATCGGGGCTGGGATTCAGAAGAGAAGTTGATTTTCACACCTGCTGTGCATCATCAGTCTTACAGACACCAGTGGAAATGCAATATTCAGCCCTGGTAAAGCTGGCAACAAATGCTTCTGGGCCAATTTATTTGACATTTTATTTCCAAATACTGACATTATTGTTCCTTTATCAACAAAATGCCTCTTGAGGGCAAATATTATTCCATCCCAAAGAATGGGGGCCTGTTTTACCTGTGTCACACTTATCCAGCTCAGTTACACATAATGGCATTTCACAGCTCCCCATGTCCCCACTGCACTTATCAAGGGGTCTTGAGTTCATGGAGTCTGTCAACAAGCTCCACATGTAATTGAAATGTATTAAAAGCAAATCTTGTGATTTCAAGAATGTGAGTTCTGCTGATGCCGCTCAGTGTTTCATTTCCCTGACTCCCAAAGAGGACAAACATGATAAAGGACACACTGTGAACAGCAAGACCTTCACTGCTGCCTCCTGGTGACATTCAGACAGGAGAGAGATTCCAACAGTTAAGGTTAAAAGAAAGGGGACTTTGATTACAGCAAAGTAAGGCATCGCAATTCCAAATTATGCAGGAGTCTGTGCAGGCTACAATTTGTCTTGTTTGTTTTTAATTTTGGATTCAATGTCAATGTGAGGCTTTAACTCTCTGGTTACAGCTCTTTATGCATATAATTCTCTAATGTAATTGTGATATAATCCTCATTTTTATTAAGAGCTAAGCTAGAAAATATCAATATGTTATTCAGAATATTATCTTCACTGGCAGTGTGAGTATAAAGGCCTGGGAGCAGCTTTTCTGAGAAAGTATATATTTGCTTCTGCTATCAGGAGCACCTTCAGTATTGAAAAGTGATGTCAACCCTCACCAAGGCTCCTGAGTGAAAACACTTGATCTGTACAAAAAGGTGGGTTTATGCTGAAGCATCAGGCCCTGAACTGCAACATCTGAAGGCTGGGATGTTCCTTCTCCATGGGAGTGGGGAACTGGCAGAGAGGGCAGCTGGGCAAGGAACTTCTAAAGCTGTCACAATAGGATGTGTTAGAGCTTGGGTGTCCAGCCATGAGCTCTGCAGTGCCCACCGTTGTAGCACCCAATGCTTTGTGGGTTGTGGTTCTGCGACAATGACAAGAAATCGGCACTAATTTTCATTTTACTGCTCTCAAAAGCACAGTGACAAATGGCTGGTAAGAGATTTTCTGAAAAGGACAGCTCACATCTTTCGTTATGAAAATTGAAATCATGACAGGCTCTGTTGGATGTAGCGCTTTGTTGCAGTTCAGCTACCCTGGCCCAAAAGCTGCAAACAGTGCTAGCTTGAGATGTTAAATGCCAAAACCTTCCTCTTTTTTCAGTGGCTTCCTTGTCTACAAAATCCACTAATGCTGACATTCTAGGACATGGTACTGAGAGAGCTGCTTCTCTCACATTCAATTTTGAGCCCAAACAAACAGCTTGAGATTTCGCGTTGGATAATTGGGCTTTACCTGCATTTTAAACAAAAATCCTTCTCCTTTCATAAACTGCTTGAGTTGGGAGACATGCAGAGCTTTTGCTGAAAGAAATGCATTAATCCTTTTAAGTTTAATAAAAGGTTCTTTTATACCATACTGTACAGTTTCCTGCTGTGGGACCACATTTGTGTAGAATCTCCATTTGTGGGGAAAGAAAGACACAGACCTCTTCTAATGGCTGGAAGGAAAGACTGATAAGGGAAAATGCTACAAACCTGGACTTAAAATTGAACGAAATTCAGGGGAGGTTTATTGCATTAATTGGAGTTAATGGACATGCTCAGTCCCTTTTCTTTTTATTCCTCCTGTGTGCCACCAGGAACTGTAGGTGGTCACCCTTTCTTTGAGGCTAGTGGTGTAGCAGTCCCTAAATTGATCCTTCTCCGAGGATATGGAAGCTCTGCCATGCCCTGTTCTCCTTGTTCTACTGCTGTGTCTGCTACAGAGGCAAGTCCTGTGTCTGACAACCACAGTGCGAGGCATTGCAATAACCTGCTGCCAAGCAAGCAGAGAAGAATGCCTGGTTTCTTTTGTTTCAAACCCCAACTGGCCTGGATTTATTTTGGCATCTCTGATATTTTGTTATTATGACCAAACCTTTGCTGGGCATTGCTGGGTAATGTGACATTCAATATTCTTGACTTACTGTATCCCACACAGCAACAGTGACCAGTGTCAAGCCATTTAGACTATTGCTGTTCGTTGATCAGGCATTATTATTATTTTATTTACCTGTCTCTTTTTGTTTAGAACATTCCACTTTTACCAACCAGAGGAGTAAAATATTTTGACCTTCACTTCAGACAAGGCATTTCATGCAGAGCAGCTACAGTAAAACATGATACAGAACTTCTAGGCATAGTTATCTGTGGGAACCTTTGTAGTGTGTATTGAGCTTGTATCTGAATGTAAAATCAGTCCATTTAAGCCTAGTTCCAAAAAACAATGTACACAAAACTTTTATGGATAAGTTCACATTTTATTATGTGAATTGATCTAGCAGAAACAAGAAGTTCCTTGTTGTAACACAAGCAGGAAATGAGATCCCTTTGCCTCTGTGTTGCAGAATATTCAGGTGTGCATAAAAATGCTAAGGAAAAAGGTCAAACAGTGAAATTAAATGGAAAGAATCCTGGCCACAAAGTCCACTCCATCCAACAGAAGCTGAACCTAAGCAGGTATCTGCTCTGCCTTGTATAGAGCTAGTTCAGGCTCTTCTCCATCCTCCTGCTAGTAAATGGGAGTCTTGAAAAGAGGTGCCCATCCATCTGCTTTCATGATGTTGATTCTGGGCTGTCATAGTTTTGTGCAACCTCATAAAACAAGCATACCCAATTTTGTTAACTTTTCTGCTGCTTATGGCTAATACAAGGTATCAAAAAGTCTATTCTCAACTGCATCCTGAGCCAGGGGATCATCTCTGCAGGTTTTGGTTTCAAACACCTCTTGTCCTCTATGTGTGCTCCTGTGCCATCAGTACAGTAAAATGTGCAGCCACATCACACAGTACTGCCCCCTGTGATTCAGTTTAACCAAAACCAGATCTGGTTTGACAAATCCTCTGGACTGAAGCTTAGAGCTGAAGGGAAAGACAGTGGGGTTTTTTATAAAGATATTGGATTTAATGTATTTTAGATAACTATGGTATCATTTTCACATTTTCTCTAGCCAGTGAAATGGTTCCATAGCATTATTTGTGCAAAATGAAGAACTCTGACTTCATTAGAAAACAGATGAATAACAAGACACTCTTATTTATACATTGAGGGAAGGTTGACACAATAATTAAATCGAAAGACTGAAAAGGATTTTTTTTCTGTCCATCTGGGGAACAGGTTCTCAGAATACCCCAGGAAGCTCAGCTCCTTACCAGGTACAACAAGTGTTTGGGAATCTGTTCCTTCTGCTAAAGTCTATGAAAACATTATCTTGTAACACATAAAAAATAATTTTTTTTTTTTTAATGCAGTTCATGTGAGCTGCTTCCTGTTGGAAAAGTAGCATATTAAAAAAAAAAAAAATAAAAAATTAAAAAGTGACTGTTTAAGTGCTTGAAGAAGGCAGGAAAAACATTAATGAGAGTCATTAATGTCATAGCCTGTGATGACATTGCCCAAGAGTTTCCAGTTTTAAAGACCCCTGCAAGTGAATCTTGCAAAATCTGCATTTTGGGCTTCTTCAGATATCCTCAGATGATCTGGGAGTGTACCAAAGGTGTCATTCCTTTCATTGCATGGAAATAATTCTAAGGTGTCTCATCACACATTAAAAACAAATGAAGCAGGAACATTCCTGGGGATAAACACCTCCAGCTCATCAGAACTCCATGGGATCCACCCAACACAGGCATTGCCTTTTGCCATTATGAGAAATGTCCTTTCTGCATAGATATTAATCATGCTGACTTATGTTTTTGGAGTGTTAAATTCAGCCTGCCTTAACAGCACAAATAAATTCAGTCCTTGAAGGTGATGCTAGCAGACTGATGGCCTTATCATTTAGATTGCAATGTTCTGGCTGGAGCTGCTATGAACCTTTTCCCTTTATACGTTTACAGCTGAAAATGTGACTTTGGAAAAATAAAATTAAAAAATATGCATGAAAAAGTCCATTTTGTCAAAATGTGATCCGTGAGGGAACCTGAATGAATTTCAAAAGCAATAAGCTAGCTTGGTATGTAAAGGGGGTTTTAATTATTAAAACCTTGCGGGATATACATTTTTGCACCATTCATTGAACTGTGGGTGCAATTTACTTAATAGGCACACATTTTACCAGCAACTTATGCCACCAGAAAAGGATTTCAAGCCTCAGCCAAGTGGAAAATCTATCCCAAGGTATCTGTGTTGCTGAGTAAAACTAGGAGATTAAAAAAGTCAAGATACAAGCTGACTGTGAAAGCACCTACCACTAATGTAAAGCTATGCAGTTCTTAAATGATGCTGACAACCCTCACAAACCTTTAAATAGCCATTTCCAAGCTGGCAGATCTAAATTGCAGGAAAACAAAGTAATCACTCAAGGAATTCTTTGCAAATTAAAACAGTTCCTTCTTGTTGCTTTGTGTTCTGGAGCTTCACAAACAATAATACAGCGTCAGAAGCCATTTGCCTTTTGTATCAAGTACTTTTTCTGCAAAAGTAAATACTCTGTCAATAATGAAAAGAAATTGTGGGTAGATAATGTTAAGCACAAACAAGAACTGTATATTTTACACCTGATTCAAGAAATAAATAATGCATTTCTGTGTATCTTATTTTTATGTAAAACAAGTAAAGAAGTTACTTGTTTTTCTAGCCCTTTTGGGGCACTGCAACTGTCTGAATGACACCTTTGGGGGGTTGCATTTGTGTTCAAGGTCAGTATACCATGTGAGATATTAAGTATGTCGGCAAAGGACCCAGGTTTTGTGCCTCTCCACAAAGGATGACAAACAGAGAGCCTCTTCAAAATGGAAAGAGGAGAGTCCAGACTGCAAACCCCCCTGAGGAGGTTTATGCAACCTGAGGTTTGTGGCAATTGTGAAAATAAAACCAAATTCTGATCTCTGTGTTCAGGAAGAGAAATGCTTACAAACCATTGTAATTCATGACAGGAATTTGAAGTATGGAGACCAGCAAAGCAGCATGAACTGAGATGGCAGAGGGAGTATAAAATACAAGCTTAACAAACCCAAGGGCTCTTCAGATGTTCGCCTGACAAAGAAGCCAAGCCCTGGAGTGAAGAGCATCGTGGCACCTGCCTGTGCCTGAGAGAAGAACCCATCCCCACATGAAGTTTGAGTGCTTCTTGGACCTCACCAGTGACATTTCCTTGGCAAACCATGGATTTATATCACTTCTCTTAGTGCTGGAATATTGCTGCTACACCCAAACAACCTGATGGTGTCTTGCTCCAGGCCAGGATTTCATTCCTGGTGTGATGAAATGAAAGTATTAGTCAAATACTACATGAATGCTTGAGTATTTGAACATTTTTTAAATATTTCTGTGAAGAACAGGCACTGTTCAGCTTACCAACATACTTTCCTACTCAGGTAAAAGAGCAAAATTCTCTTTAGGAACAGAAAACCCAGAGCTATGAGGTGCTGATGTCAGAGCCCTCCCATGTAGATATAAAGCTGGCCATGGGGCCTTAGTGGGGCATGACAGGACTGATTGAACCTGCAGCAGTATTATTTTTCTGAGGTTCAAGACAATTCTTTTAGGTGCTACCAGAGCCAGCATCCACTTGTACTGTGGAAGTAAAGACCCTCCAGAAATTAATCAGATCTGTGGTGCTCAAACAGTCCTTGTGGCTTTTGAGCCTTACTTTCTGAAGCCAAATGGCAAATGGCCAGGCAGTGGCTGTAACAAAAGGATTCTCTCTGGGTATCAGTCTCGCCTTGAGGATCTATTTCCACGTCTTCCTTTTCAGAGCTGCTCTTTGGTGCTAAGGTCATAGAATACCAGATTAGCAGAAAACATGTCCTAAACATTTATTTAATTTTAAATTTAATTTGCCTGTCAGAGCTCAATGAGCATTTGGACAATGCTCTCAGGCACATGGTGGGATTGTTGGGGTGTCCTGTGCAAGGCCAGGAGTTGGACTTGATGATCAATGTGGGTCCCTTCCAACTCTGGATATTCTACAATTCTATGAAAATAACATTACTTTCAGTGAATAACTGGTTGCATCCTTGGTTATGCATAATAATACAGTCACTGTTAAACTGCAAAGTTAAAAATCAAGTGTATCCACACAAATACTTTCTAGGGTTCCATTAAAAAATCCACACTCCTTTTTACTTAAATCCTGAAATGTCTCTATTCATTACAATACTAGCAAAATCTGAGTCTGGTTATAGCTGATATTTTTCAAACAATCCAAATCTAAAACCAGACATGTCTGTCTGATGAGGACAAATATCTTCGCAAATCCAAGATCTTCATTGGAGAGAAGATTGTTCTGGGCATTGCACATATGGGAAAAAAAATGCAGCTGGTCCATGTATAGCTGGCCTGGTCCAGTTGTATGAAGAAAATTGTCTGTGTGAAATGTTAAACTGGGATCAGTTGTGCTGGAACACTGTCTGCCAGGGTTAAAATTACTGGGAAAAGAAGTAGGAAGTGAAAGGAAAGTATTATATCAGTTAATGTATACTGAGAATATTTAAGGGTCTCTGAAACTGATACCTTTCTGGAGCCAGCTCTTTTAATGGTTAAAGCAAATGATCTGGGCTGTAACATGTATGTGCAAATAATCAGTGACCAAAGCAAAATGTATGTTAGCTGTCTAGAAGGTGTACTTTGTGGAGCCTCACAAATGATGAACATCCAGTTGTTTCCTGCAAAGAAAGAGATGTGTGTGCAGAGTTACTGGTTAGCATTGTAATTCATTGACACCTGGCTTAACCTGAGCTGTAAAGTACCAGATAAAAAGCCAGACATATGGCATAATTTGGTAACTTTCTCTGACCTAACATTTCAGAGCATTAAGTATTCCATTCTTGTACTAAGAAAAGGTCCAAGTATTCTGGGGGCTGTGTTATTCTCAAACAGAGTGTGGCTGAGCTCCCACCCACTGTAACTGCACCAGCTGGGAACAGAAATGTCACAATGACTCTCATTTTACCTTTCTCTTTTGCATTCCTGGCTGTGCTCAAAGGAGTTTTTGTCAGAAATCTCACCTTGCCAGGAAGATGAAAAACAGAGAGCAGGAAGTAGGGGAGGCATTTTATGGCATGGCCTTCAGCCCTTTATTTTTGAAAAGATTCTTCCTGCAATTCATGTCAGGTTGAGTTAGAAGTATGTGTTAGTTCTGCCCTTGAGATGTGGTGCAAGTACTGATGATAGCAAATATTCATCTTTGGCAAACATTTCACTGAAATGAGGGACTGACAATTTATTAAAACTAATTTCTGAAGTCACATCCAGATCTCTTCCCGTCCATTCAGCAAAATCTGTAGTAGTTTCACATAAGTACCAATACACAAACCCTTTTAGCATTATTGCTCTTCTCACTGGGGGGACACTGTAATGAAACAAATGGACTTTTAAAGATGTGCATTACAAGACTACAGTAGTATTGGTGGGATAGCCTGAAAGGAGGGACAGGTTATTAAATTAATAATACCAGCTAATTGCATCAGCTGCTCTCTCTTGAATACCTTCCTAATGTGATACAAGATTTAACAA
The DNA here is from genome assembly GCA_013400415.1 of Scytalopus superciliaris. Classification (NCBI taxonomy): domain Eukaryota; kingdom Metazoa; phylum Chordata; class Aves; order Passeriformes; family Rhinocryptidae; genus Scytalopus; species Scytalopus superciliaris. The sequence continues at coordinate 1,304,735 of VXBX01008464.1, forward strand.
TGGGGCTCAGGGCAACGTTCTCTGTTCATCTCACATTTAGTGTGTCTGTACAGCAGATGTTGCTGGAGGTATAGAGCTCATCCATCTTGGAGCTGGGATCCCTGTGGAGGACCTAAGGAGCAGGACTGAGCTCAGGACAGGAAAACCACTCAAGTCTGTCCCAAAATCCTCACACAGGTCTCACAATGCCCACCAAAATCCCTGCTGCCGCTGCTAAACTGTGATTGACCCCCAGACTCTGCAGCTTAAAACTATCCTCTCAGGTATGTATATATTATGATACAGTACATTTCACTCTACATTATGATGCAGGAATGACTGTCAAACATTAGAGAAACTACATGCTTGGAGGGTTTCTTCAGTGGAAATCATGTGCTGGAAAGAAATTTTTTTTATTGCTGCCAGTAGTTAAAAATCTGTCATCAGTTTGGAAGGGACATAAATATGCTTCTGAGTGAATATAGTTCTCCAGATGATGCCCAAAGAACCATTTTAAACCTTTTTTTATAAAGACACTTGTAGAAACCCATGCAGGAGGTAGTAACAGTGATGATAAGATGGCATGAGAATTGTTTTTCTTATGTGGTGACATATTGCATTTTTATATATATGGGGATACAGTTTGACATGATCCATTTGGCCATCTTCATTAACAGCCTGGTATGGCAACGGGAAAATGAAACATTGCAAATGTGTGATGAAAGATAAAACAGTAGGTAACTTCTGATAAGCATATTATGGCTCATCCATCTTGGGCAACCCTGAGTTTATGAACTTTTCTTCAGCAGCAGGGGCATAAGTGCTGTGACTAATAATAACAGAAGTTGAGTCCAATTGCTCCTTCCACAGAAGAGATATAATTCAAAATTATCTGAACCAATGAGCCTGCTTCACATTGCATTCATTTTCAAAAGTACTTTTTGAAAAGCCACATCCTGGACCTGAACGTTATCATCTTCAGCCACTAATCTCCATTTCAAAAGTTCCTACCTGAACAGCACAGGACCATCAATGTAATTATTGTATATATATTTCTATTGACACTCTCCAGGATTTTTTTCAGCAAGTGGATTTAAGCTAAGTATATATTGTCAAGGTTGTTACCTCTTTGGTTACTGAGAAGTGTGCAATGGTTCTTCTCAAAGAACAAAAGAACAATCTCCTTGGTCTCTTGTCCTTCTAAAGGGACACACATACCTACATAACATTTTTTTAAAGTGGATTTTCTTGCTGGAGATATAATTAACATGTCACTGAACTGTCCTTGGTGTGTCCCTTGAACTTGCAATGCATCACATGAGATAAACTCAGAGTGTCACCTGAATGATTGTGAGGCTGTATTGCGTGACATTTTAAATTGAGAAGGCTGGATATGTGTGGCTGATTTTTTTTTCCTTTGGAAGAAGAAACAAAAATCAATTTGCAAGCAGCAAATATTTTCTTTCATAGTGAGGACACCTCTGGCCTTAATTTGGGCAGCTGGCCAGACAGCAGCTACTAGCTGAGATTTATAGCTGCACTTTAATTTCCTTGAGTAGCATGCACACAGATTATCCTGTATGAGCACAGATTCTGTTCCTGTGGGGAACCATGGTGCAGTTAATTGGGCATGGCATTTGGAGGCAGGAGAGCTGGTCTTAGTTCTGATTCTGAGACTTGCTGTCACTTCGGGAAAGGCACTTTGAGTGTCTGAACTAGAGGCACTAATATCAGTGTGCCTTACCTATAAATGAGCAATTAAAAAGTATTAACATCAAATAACTGTGGCCAGAAATTTCAATGTAGATGTATCATTTCCTGAATATAGCTAATTATTACCCCAGTGTCAGACTTTGCCTCTTCCCTTTTTTACTTTCATTGGCTCTGTCATTTTCTAGTTGTATTCTGACTCAGCTTGTGTTAAACTTAATTTTCAGCTAGCTCTGTAAAGTAAACCTTGTAACATTTTGAAGACATTCTGGTCTTGGAGAGCTGGGCCAGATGCATTTTCTGCCAGGGCAGATCACAGTACAGGATTAGGGCCATACTTTGTGCAGCACACCTAAAGCATTGGAAAAGGATGCTCCCTCAAAATGCTCTGTTGGAGGGGTTATTGTCTGCCTAACTGCAGGGATTAATTTGTTCAAATACTGCCAGTCTTTTTATGGTAAGAGGAAAAAAAAAAACAAAAAGGCATCATTAGAATATAAATAAATATTCAGTGGGAATTTTTCTTAGAAGAAAGAATGTAATTACTTGACAATTTTGATGCCAGAATAAAGGACAAAGTGTACACTGAAGATAGGAGAAAAATTCCATCCCCTTCTGTGGCTTATGTTTTTAAGAAGATTTTGTTTGTTTAAGTCTTATTTCATTTTCCTCTGTGTCTTATGAACAAGGTTCTATTATAGGTCAAAGCCAGTGAATAGTGCTTACAGCTTGAGAAACAAGAAAATCAAAGACATAATCATTTATTAGAGCTTTTTAGTAGCATTTCTTATTTGGCTGTTGGTTCCTCATGCATTCATCACTGTTGAGAGCTTAGTCTTTGTTTTGGGAAGGACTCATTTGCTTCCTCAAGGTTTCTTTGTGTCCTTTTATTACACTGAATTTCTCCACAGCAATAAAACCCTCTTGGCCACATGATGTACACTGCCCTCTGAAGAAACTGCAGCTTGAATAGGTACTGTTTGCTTTACCTTTTACTGCACTGTAAGCCAAGAGCATCTCAAAACACCATCTTTGCAAAGCTGTTCCAGATCTGAATGGCTTATCTGGCAATGTTTCATCACTTGCTGAGTATCAGTTACTTCCTGGATACTGCTAGAAGAACCCAATAAAAAGCAGTTTTGCAAGATGGTTCTTGTTGGTGTTTGCCTGGACCGTCAAAACTGGCTGATGGAACCCTCCTGACTTGATGTTGTTCCAAAACATGTGCTTTACTAGGGAGGGTTAAACATCTTCCTCAAAACAACTTGCAAAAGTTTGATTTTCTCACAGCAATTTATGTCTGAATGATGCCCACCTTCCATATAAAATAAATTGTTTCCCATGGGAAAAGAAGCAGTCATCAAGATTTTCTTTTCAAAATATTTTTTCCAGTGAGCTGATATTTATTATCTTAAAATTTCATTGGGGAGAATAAGAGAAAATAATTTCCATTGAAATTCAATACTAAGGATGCCTTTTAAGCATAAAGGATCTGATTTGATGTCAGTGGTTTACATGAGAGGAGAACTGGACTATCAGTTATCTTTTTGCCAGGATAAATACTGTGCTTTGAGAGCTTTGATGAATGTGGGACATAAGCAATAGTATTGGAATAATAATAGGGAAATTTCAGGGAAGAAAGAAAAATGATTTTATGAGAATCTCATGGGGAAACTTCAGAAATGTTCATCACAGCCTCAGTAATAATCCCTGTGCTCATTCAGCTTGCTGTTATAATTCCAAACTTTTATGACCAAATCTGATCAAGTCCTATTAACTCAGTGGGGGTTTCAGACATGGTTTATTGGGGGAAATGAGAGAAGAGCACTGGTGTGGCAGAGCTGCCACATAAGTTGCATTTTTTTGCCTACACTCCAAACACTGAAGCCACAAAGTGATCCAACAATGCAGCTGTGAGAGGGGGAAACTCCTTCAGTCACAAAATGTTCTTTGCAGAGATTCATCATGTCCTTGAGTGATTCAAACCTTCCCTGACCTGTGCACTGCAAAATTACATATATATACAATAATTTTTGCTGATTTAAAATCTACCTTGCCAGGAACTACAATTCAGCATTTTCACTGTATTTTTTCTATTTTTCTAAACTTGTATGCATTGTTGAAAATTAAGTGAAACTGGAATAAATGGCTTTGTCAACTGCACAATCCTTAAGTAAGGTTAGTGCTCACCACCACCATTGGTATTCAATATCACTAGATATTTTACCTTGCATAATCACTGATGGACATTGATTTTGTCTTTGCTCTTCACAGCACAGCAAAACTAATGTGAAAGTCAGAGTTAAATGAGTCCCAGTGCTGTCCTCCACTCTGCTGAGAGTACCTTTCAGATACTGGAGAACTGGCAACCAGCTCGAAACTACAGTATCTTGTATTGCAACAATTAATGGATATGAATAGTCCTCACAGGGGGGATTCGGGTTACCTTTGAATCGACTTTAGAGGTTAGACTCCTGCAGCAGACAATGAGGTTAATGTATGGTACTTTATGAACTGAATAATTCTCCTCTTTAAATTAAATTAGAAACTTTAGTTCTTTTATCTTCCTTGCTCAAAATTATTCTGAGTCACCTGCAAAAGTGTTAGCACTGAAAAGTTACATTATTATAAAGTTTAGGGTCAGAGAAACATTAAGTACTGTTTTTCTAATATGAATGAAGGGGTTGGCACAGCAACATTTAGTTCTCTATTTTTTCCTCTCAGTCTAGAACAGCTTTGCAGCCTTCATTTGGGTCATAATCACATCATACAGCACAAAATCTGAGGCCAGGGATAGGCACGTGGGTACTGCAGACAAAAACATCGGGAACCACAAGCAGGTAACTGAGACCAACATGTGGTTGACAGCTTTGGAATCAAACTCATGGTACACAGAGATGTGTTATGGGACACACTTCTGCTTTGCCCCTCTGACTGGATGGATTTGCATTATACCCACTGCAGGAGGTTTCCTGAGAACGAACCAAAATGCCTTTGAGGGAACCAGGGAGCAGCAATCCTTGCAGGACTCTTTCAACTGCTTTGTGGAGAGCACCTGCATTGGGAGGAATGGGTTAAAAAACTGAGGACTGGCAGGAAGGTTGCACATTGCTCAAATGACCTTGCAGCAACTCTTGACAACCTATTATGAACAGGACCCAGTGGTGCTCTGTCATGGGCTGAGCTTAAAGTGTCTCTGTCTCCACTTCTGTGCCCCTTCCCAGGGACTGGTTTGGAGATCCCCTGGTTCGTGAGGCAACAGAAATAAATTCACTCTTGTTGCTCTAGCTGTGAGTTTATGGTTGCTCTGGTTACCTGCCTTTGTGAACTCACACAGCATTTCATCTTATGCTAATTAATATTGAGGGGCAGGTACAGGGGCGTGTGTGTGTGCAAAGCAGCCATTCTGCTTCAAGTCCACACAGATGCTCTAGGGAATAGTGAAAATGGTAGGCAGGGTGCTTAGGACTGATTCCCAGTATTGCCAGCTACAACAGGTCAAAACCTATAAATCAGCTCTCCAAAGACTATGAAGTGTAGAAGGAAGGAAGGCAGAATGGTTTTAGATTTTGAGGCTCCTCTTTACTTTGTCAGCACTTCAAAATATACGATAGTTTCAACCCAAGCAATTGATTTTTAGGGTGTACAAAAGAGCATACAAAAACGCTGTTCAAAGAGAGACAAGCTTTCTGACTTCATGGTCTACACAGCAAAACCTGCACTGGGAAGTAAAGTTACTTCAACCTGAGTGCTGGTTTGGGCTGAGATTTTCTTCCCAGTGGCTGGTATGGGGCTCATGTTTTGGATCTGTGCTGGTCACAGCGTTGATAATAGAGATGTTTGTGTTGTTGCTGAGCAGGGATAACACAGAGCCAAGGTCTTTGCTGCTTTTTGTACTGCCAGGCTGGGGAGGAAGTTTGGGATGCGTGGGATGCTGGGAAGAGACACAGCCAGGACAGCTGATCCCAACTGACCAAAGGGATATTGCACACACTATGACATCATGCTCAGGTTTATAAAGGGGAGAAGAATGAGGAATGGGGGATGGCTGAACACCTGCCTTGTTTTGCTGTGCTTATGTGCATGGCTTTTACTTTCTCTATTAAACTGTCTTTATCTCAAACCATGAATTTTCCAGCTTTTATCCTTTGATTTCCCCCTGATCCCACTGGTGGGGGAGTGAGACGGTGGCTGTGCAGGGCTTGGCTGCTGGCTGGGGGTAAACCTTGACAACCCAGGAAGAAAACAACAGAAATGAAATAAAGAAAAATAGGGAAGAAAGGTTACAGGGTTTGGCACTGCAGCTCTTGCAGCAGGTCATCTTTGATTCTGCTTTTTCTGGCTTCATGGGGCTCAGGGGTTTTCTTTGCTACTATCAAAGGACCAGTCCTAATACAAAAGCAGTGGCTCAGGATGGAGCAGGGACTCCTGGAAGGACTTTTATCCAGCACAGGAGGCAGCCTTAGTTCTGAGAGGGAAACCCTTTTTGCAGGGAAAAAAACAATTCCATGAAAGAGAGAAAGAGAGAGAAGGCGAGAAAGAGAGGAGAGAAAGAGAGGAGAGAAAGAAAGAGAGAAAGAGAGAAAAGAGAGAAAAGAAAGGAAAGAAAGGAAAGAAAGGAAAGAAAGGAAGAAAGGAAAGAAAGGAAGAAAGGAAAGAAAGAACGAACGAAAGAACGAAAGAACGAAAGAAAGAAAAAGAAAGAAAGAAAGAAAGAAAGAAAGAGAAAGAAAGAAAAAGAGAGAACGTTCAGAGACATTTTCAACTTCAGACACAGTTTTGTAGCCTTGATTGAAAGGTTTATTGAAATGCTGGTCCTAAGAGATTAGTGTGTTTCAGTGTGAGATCATTAAGACACTGCACTGCAGAAAACATCTTGCCTGCAGGAAGCACAGTGAGCACCAGGTAGAGTTCATGGGATATAAACTCTGCTTTCAAACTTCAGTTGTTGTTCCTGAAAAGTTCCTACTTTGCCAGAAACTAATATGAGTTGACAGAATATTCCAGGTACTGATTTCTGTCATCTGCCTGCATGGAGGAGGGAGAACTCAGCACAATACCCAGCTTCCAAAGTTCCACTAAATCTCTCTCTCTCTCTCTCTCTTTCTCTTTTGAACGTTTTAGTTTTCAAACTTCTCTACAAGTAAATGATTGGAAAGTTAGTGATATGTGCAAAGAACATTTTTTCAATTAGTGATGCCCATTAGTTGAATGAGTATGAAGGGCTGATATTTTTCCCCCTGAATTAGCAGGTACACATGTGGAATTTGGGCAATAAATCACTACTTAATAATTCACTAGAAAATAAATAGGACATAAAAGATAATTAGAGATTTGTACCACTTGCCTTCACCTTAATTATGAATGAAGGATATTTGGCATTGTCTGCAGGACTGTTAAATTTTGTTATATTGAGATGGGTCTGGAAAAGGAAGATACAGCAAGTCATTTTATGAGAGAATATAGCTTCTGGCAGAGTGGGTCTTGTACATCATTGCAGGAGAGGTATCCAACAGTTATGATCTTAAAATCTAAATGCAATGTGCTGGACCAAGAATGGTGAACAGGTTTGTTTTGCTATTTCAGTAATGACCTGTTGCCTGGCTCACAGAAACACATATGCCAGCCAATTTCACTGGAACGAAATTAATATTATATCTCCATGCTGTAATAATAGTTAACTTTGGCAGAGCAGAAACAGTTGGATATTCTTTTCTATTCTAGGATTTGCTGGAGATACCTGGAGATATAGTTTATATCAATCATTTAAATTCACAATGGCTTTGAATACTCTGCTGTAACATAAGCCAGCACAGTAAGAAACACAGCTTTTTTGCTTGCCTAGGCTTTGTTAACTTTAAAAAAAGGGCCAGACTTTCAGTCCTTCTCTGTTCCCTCTGCTTCTATTGAGCAGCCAGGTAGGAATTCCCCTTGCATAGGTGAGGTTCTACATGAAGGCATGAGAGTTGCCTGTGTTCTACACTTTTTCTCTTGCTGGTCACATCCTCTCCCAGCTCAGGAGGTGCACAGGATACATGTCAACAAATCGAACAGGCTTATTGTACCTCAACAGGCTGGAATTACTTCACTGGTGACTTATTGCCTGAAAAAAGTAAAGAAACCTTCAAACTGCCTTCTGTTGTAAAAGCCAAAACAACCCTACGTGCTCCAAGGATCAGGGACCACAAAGGAATAGAGGTGCCATGAGCTGGCTGGGCTGTAGTAAGATCTCCAAGTGTGCTGGTGTAGTTTATATAAATTACTGTGACTGTAAACTTTCAGTCCAGAATCCATCACTATTTGTTATCCAGGATGGACAGAAAAAAATACTTCAATTCTTCTGTCATATCTACACTTCCTTTAAATAGTAGCTGTGAGGTACAGAAAAAATAGCCAAACTCTATCTGCTATAGGCCTGTTTTCAGTAATTCATTGTCTGCTCTCCTTTAGTTCAGAAGATTTAGAACTCAGAGGGCTGTTCCTTTAGCTCTGCATGTTTGTGGCCATGCTCCTCCAATCACACAGTTTCTGACAACACAACAAACTTCTTAAAAATACAGGTTTTTCAGGTGTTGGCTACTTCAGTAAAAGGACAGACCTTTGAAGTGAGCCTAGTGATGGGGAGACAGTGGCAGATGGAGGATCTGGAATGTTATACTGTCTTTCACTGTTGCTGCATCAGAAATAGCCCACTGAACTCCGATTTATCTGCAGTTTTTCTAAGAACCTTGGATTAGACCCAAACAGACTGAATTAGAGTGTACCAGCCTGGAACAGAGACAAGCCAGGCCATCATCTGAGAAGATTAAGAAGAGCCTTTCTGCTGGCTGCAGATGAAGAATTTTCTTCTGCTGATTTTGACAGTACAAAGGCAGCATGATGCCCAGCATGAAGCAGCACCAATTGCCCCTTTACATGCAACATCCTGAATGGGTGAACAGTGAAACTATGCACAGGTTCTTTAAAACACGTTATCTCTGTCAGGCTCTGATTCACTTAGCTTTTCCTGATGTTTTTCATCTTACTTATTTATGACTCAGACTGATGTCTAGTCTTCGTTGAAGTGGCACAGTCAGAGCTGAATAAGAAAAAAACCCAAAAAACATGAGTGGCCTGTCAAAGACATGTTGGCAGTTGCTTTCAGAGTATCCCTTGATGATTCTACTGAGATGTAAAGTAAGAGTAGTGGCAGGATTGAGCCATGGCAGTTCTGCTTGTCAGGGCAGATAGTGGGCTTTGGAGTGATAGAAATTATAGACAATCAGCTGATCACACTGCTGATCTCTTAATGCAGGCAGGGAACAATCCCTAGGTATTGCCATTAATTGAAGAATTAACTTCCTATATTGAGGAATGTATCTGCCACCTAAAACACAAGTAAATATTTTATTCTTGTGGGATAATGTGATGAGCCCTACTTTCATTATAAGATGTGAAAGTGCTAAAAAAATTCAGAGGCAATTGTCTGCTAAGGCAAACAAAAATCACGCTGACAAATAACAGACTTTAAACCTCCAGCTCAGTTTTCATTGCAGCTACAAACATAATAGTAATGTATTTTAGAATCTGTGAACTTGCAAGTATGTGTTATAACAGTTGGGAAGTAGCAATAGCAGAATGCCACAAGAAACTCATCTCCTTAAGGCTCTTAATACATATTTAGAATAATAGGTCTCAATTTATGCAAGGTGCTTAAGCATTCCTACTAATTGTAAGCATGCTAGTAGTCCCACTGCTTTCAGCTGGTGATTATCATTAAGCACATGCTTAAGTATCTTGCAAAATTAAGGTTTCAAGAGAGGTCTGTTGAGCTAGAAAATCTCAGTTATGATCTCAGACTTTAATATTCTTTCCCAAATCCATCTAGATTTATAATCATTTTGAAGTTTTTTTTCCCCTCATTGCAAGTGAAATATCAAAGTGATAGAAATATATCTTTTTGAAAGAGATCTAGGTATACACAGGCTGTTTGAGATGTAGATTGAATGTATGATCTTGCTTCTTCCACTTGATACCCCTAACTCCCACAAGAAATTGCTGGTTCATACCAACTCTGCTCTTGAGTTTTCCCTGTGGCACTTACTTAGTTTTCACAGAGGCAGAGAAAGATTTCAGGTCTGTGTCATTTTTCCTTCTGAGATCAAATGAATGCTGTGTTTACAGGGGCTGTTTTGTTTTAACATCTTTGTAGTTCTCAGCTTTGGCACTGATTTTCCCAAAATAAAGGCTGAAAGGCCCTGGGCATTTGCACATCTCAGTCAACATGCCTTGACAGCATTGTGTGGGCGAGTGTGTGTGTGTGTATCCAGACTGGTCAATTAAGAAGTCCAAATGTTAGTGTAAAGGTGTGCATGGATACTGATTACTCATCAGCTAAATCAAACATCTAATAATTAAGGTCTTTGTTTTTTTCTTCTGTGACTTTTTCTCATAATGACTTAAAGACCCAACAGAACTCCTGAGAGTTACCCATATATGACTTTGATTTGTTTCACATGAAAAACCCACAAGTCAGCAGCTTTCAAGAAGCAACACCTTGATTTCTTTGAGGCAAAGCATTGTAAAGAAATCCACTCCCATATTTCAGAGCTGTATGTGCATCTCCTGGTCATGCACCTGCTCTGGAACAGCCTTTTCATGGCTTTGGCTGGGGAACTCCAGACAGCATCAGCTCTTCTAAACAAGTCCTCACACTTATGACCTGCAGTGCTCCTGCCAGACATTAGAGCAGATTATATACTATGTGGATTTGTTACTCTGCCCTTGATCCGGTCGTTGCTTTTCCTTTGTTTTCATGGGCAACCTTGCAGTTTACAGACAAGGCTTCTGAAGGAAATACAGAGTGAGAAGTAAGACAAAAGAAGGCAGCAGAGCCCAGGCAAGGACATGAGACAAAACTATATCAGAGAAGATATTATTAGCAGTTCACATGTCTAAAGCCTTATTTCATAGAATAAACAAGATACCTATTGAAAGTCTTCCTTTTGACCACTGATGTGACTGCAGGGTGACAAGGGGAATTCAAGTGCAACCCTCTAGCAAGGCACTGTGCATTGTAGGTTCAATTCCAGTATGAAATAATCAAGGTGAAAAATATACCCACATCACAACTTTACTACAAGGGGTAAGGATTTAACATGCTTCTCGCAAAGCAGGCATTTTACCTAGCAACCCCAGCAGAGGTGGCTTTCTATTCACAGACCCTGCAAGATTATCCCCTGCTCCTCCCCATGTAGGAGTAGATGCTCTCTATGCTTTTAGTAGTCTGCAAGGAGAGCTGTAACAGCTCAGCAGCTGGACAGGATAGGCCTGATTATACAGCTCCTCTTTGTCTTGGTGGATGAGCACTTGTTTCTCTTAAAAGGGCTACACTCACACTTCATTTGTGTATGCTATTTATATACCTAGATTAGGGTATAGGTCTCAAAACCTACCTTAAATACAGTAATGGATGCTCCAGGTAGGAGCTGTGCAGGGTTTCCCTGGAGGAAGTCACGTGCTCACCAGTAGGCTGAGGCACTCGCATGTGCCACCTGTGCCCCACTGTGATGGGCCAAATTGCGATTCCCTTGCTGGTACTGACGAGCAATTATTTGTCCATTGGTATCAATTGTACCAACATAACATCTCTAAGTCTGGCAACCACCACCTGTGGGCTTCCTCTGTGCCTTCACAGACCTCTGACCTTTCTGCATTGTCACCCTGCCCAGGGCTTCCTCAATACTCCACTTGTCTTCATTAACATCACTTTTGCATTTAAATGGTCCTGGGCTGATTTACCATCAGCTACAGGCAATTAGAACTTCCACTTTTCTTCATTTTCCCTTTCTTGAATTGATCCTGACTATTTATCTCCTTCTCTAACATGACAGTCATATTTCATCTTTACCTGTTATGCCAGTTTGGTTCTCAATGTATCAGAGTATCAAATAACAAATGTACAAAAATCATCCCTGAAATGAACACAGTGCTCAGTGCTCTCTGGAAGGATCTGAGTGCAGTGTTGATCAGCATTGTCTGGAAATAATTTCTTCCTTTTTTTTTTTTTTTTTTTTTTTTTTTTTTTTTTTTTTTTTTTTGCTTTTTCTTTTCTCTTCTCTGCTGCTCCTTTTCCCCCTTTTTGCTTCTTGTCCTCTGTCCTCTGATATTATATTTCACATCACATGATCCTCACAGTTTCTGACATAAAATAATGAAATGGGACATTAGCCAGCATGACAGAGAGACAGCATGACAGACAGGCTCCCATTTCTCCTGCAGCAGGATAATTCCCTGTGTTCCTGACAGTGGCCTGCAGAAGCAGCTGGAGTATATGTTCTTAACAGGCAGAGCATATGTTCATACATGTAATGAGCAGCCTTCCTTTTATGTTTTCCCCAGCATTGTGCTGTGCATTTGCAACAAGTAGCAGAAGGAGGAAAACCCATTCTATATGAAGTGCTGAACACAAAAGGAGTAGCTTATCAGATTTACCATCAGTAAGAAAGCACTGCCAAAAGGACTAGGACAGAAAACGATCCCTGGAATGATTTTTCCATCACTGCTTTGCTCAAAAGGATGCACAGTTACTGCTTAGTCTTAGCTTATGATCTCTTGCCAGTACCAGCTGATTTTCTGAAATGGAGGATAAGAGATGCTGACAGCTGTGCCCTGCACAGGAGCTGCCAAACTGCAGCAGAGTCCTGTCAGGCTGCCATGTGGCTTTAGGCCAAACAAGATATCGATGACACATATAATGAGATACTAAAAGAAATAGCATGTATCATGGATTCTAAGGAGAGCTGGCAGAGCATAGGGATGGCCTTATGTTCCTAAGCACAGTATAGTACTAGAAGACTAGATCTTTATTAGAACTGTGTTTCTGAACCCGAAAGGGAAAAAAGCAGGAGATGTGGTACCCCAGGTATAACGAGAGGAGTGATGAGTTACAGTGATGCCTGACTATGGTTTGGGAACAGGGAAAACCAGCAGTGGAAAAGAAAAGGTGTGGGGAGAACCAAGGGAAAGGTACAGAGCAATGGTAAAGCAGCAGAAGTGTAGGATCTGCCACAGGGGTTAAAGGAAAACAGGGGGAAACAGCAGTTTCTATCCTGTGGTAGATTAGCCATCTAATGTGAAGAACCAGTGCCACTGAAAATGTGGAATAAAACCAGTTGGGCCAATTAGAGAGAATTAAAATCTTGCAAATGCTAACATGTCCTGGAAGATTTTATTCTTTATCTGAATTAGGTAAAGACTGTATTGAACTTCTGAAAGATGATGAGAAGACCAATCTGAGAAAGTGAAAATACACTGAAATATGATTCTATTCTTTAAAAAAAAAAAAAAATTCTATTTTCTTGCTTTATATTCCACCTATATTGGGTCAACAGCATCTCGAATCCTGTCCTGTGGCCAGAAGTAAACAAGTGTCTTTTTATGTGTTGCTACCCTTGCCTTATAAATAGTCAGAGCCTCTCTGTCTCATCCTGAAATGCCTTTTGATGGCATATGTCTGAACATCACGATTCTGAGACAACATGCTTAATTTAATATCTTTGCATCTTGGATCTTTACTGTTAGGACTCTCCAGATATATACTTCTTTGAAGTGCTTTAGTTCCTTACTGTCTCCTTAAAGTCTGAGTTTCTTCCTACTTCCAGAAATTTATCTCTGAAACTTTAGCGTCTCCTGAGAGATCTACAAGAATTGTACGTGTACTACCAGTGTTGTAATCCCTGCGGTATAAGAGACTGAATTGGCTGTACTGCAGCTCCTTCTAGCAGAGAAAAAGGAAAAAGGAAAAAAAAAAAAGGACACTGGGGCTATATCCTCATTGGCAGTGGCCCAGGAGCCTTGGCAATGCTACTCAGTGCAATGGGAAATTCTCATGAAGGGAGCACTCATCCATTATCACCAGTTTTTCAACTGGAAAGAGGCTTGTAAATGCCATGGATTTCTTTCTGGTTTCAGTAATCCATCAGAATATACTTCTCTTAACCACCTTTCACATATGTCAGAAAATCCCCAAATAATCCAGTCTAGTTCCTCCTGTAATCCTTGTTTTCATCATGTTCAGAAAATTTGTACTGCATCTGGTTGGAGATGGGTCCAGCAAGCATGTTAGATTTCCTCTTCCATACAGAACACAGTCATGAGCAGATCCTGAATTTTCCTTCCAAGTAGTTTATTGCCAAAACAGACATCTCTTTGCCTAGTGAGCCACAGGTGCCATGGGCTCCTTTCTTTATCAAGCTGCTTTGCTGGCCATGACTCAGTTCAGATTATGCCTTTGATTTATGACTAAGCATTGCCATCACAAGTGCCATGTTCCTCTGTCTTGTGCTGAGTGTCTTTGGGAAGCTTGAACTCATCTACTGGAAAGCTGCTGTATCTGTAGTGCATGTCAGGATGTTTACCTCTCCCCTCTCTGTGCCATTTGCTTTTCATCCCAAATAGGATTCACATGACTTTGTCATCCTGTTTCTTGACAAACCATGAGAACATGGTGTCATGATCCATAAATGGGGAAATCTACTTCATTTATACTGGGCTCGTGCCATAGCCTTTTCTGTACATATAAAAAGGAGGACCCTGAGATAGCCCCTAAGTGCATGTGGGCAATCAAACCTTCTAGGCAGGTCTTGCTTTTGGACTCATGCCTTGCTTCAGTAATTTGCCCTTGAGGTGGTGATTCAGAGCATAAAATTTAAGACTCAACAGAGAACTCATGTTCTCAGTAAGGCTCATGACTCCTTCTTTGCACAGAAAAGAGATGTTTGAACAGGACCAGTTCAGCTTATTGCAACTGTGCCCCTCATCCCTTCTTTATAACCTCTTCTTTGGTTTAGATTCCCTTCTTACCTTTCTTCAGGATGGTCGTGAATTTCCCTCCTGACACACACAAAACACCCTCACCCTTTTCAATCTGGAAATGAGCAGAAATAATTTACATGTCTTATGAATTATACATATTACCTCTTTTACTCCTTTTGTACCTTATGCATTTGAAATTCTCCATGTATAAGTGAGGTTATGGAAGGTACAGAAAGCTGTTTGTGCTGCTCCACGTGATACAATGACTTCACAGTTGCCTCATGTTTTATCTCCTGCCCATGGATTCCTTGGGAGGGATCTGTGTGTGCAGAGAAGGTGAAGCTCTCACTGCAACTCAGTGTAGTTAAGCATCTACTGCACCCAGCTGCTCACTACTGCTCTCCCTTTTCCTCCAGAGGCTGGAATCCCTTTGGCAGTGATGGCATCACAGCATGTGTGGTTGCTCACTTGCCCAGTTTTGTTAAAAAGGTCTGGGCAATTAACTGTGCCTAACAGCAAGGGGTTTTAACCTGGTTCATTCCTGCACAAGTGGGTTAGGGAAACGTTTTTTGTGTTTAAATCATCCAGTATGAATGATGCCATTTTCCAAGAGAGAGAGCGGAGAATCCAAGTGGTAGATGAAGATGATTAGCAGCAGGAGATGATGGCTGGGGTAAGCTCTAGCTGAAACACACACATCTGGCCACTGCCCAAGCTGCCACAGCAGTTCAGTTTCCTGTGGCAGAATTCCTTTATCATAATTTTAATCTTTCTTTTATATAAAGCCTTGAAACGACACTTTAAAAGTGCTTCCTCGTAAGTCTAACATGGACTCTGAGCAAAACATAGACAGAATCAGAAAAATGTGCATTGGAAGAGATCTCTGGAGATTATCTGTTCCAGCCTCCTGCTTGGCACAGGGCTACTGCTAATATGGGTGAGGACAGCTGCAGGTTTTTCTGGCTGAACCTTGAAAGCCTCCACAGATGATAAGTCTCCATGACCTCTGGATAACTCGTTCTAGTGCTGCACTACCCTCAAAGCAAGGAAATTTTTCCTAATCCCCTGCTGGAGCCTCCCAAGCTGTACTTTGTAGCTGTTGCCCCTTGTTTTACCATCTGGCACTACTGAGGTTTGCTTCCATTGTCTTGTAATTTCCTTCAAAACAGTTGTAGGCTGCTATTAGGTTGCCCTCTAGCCCCCTCTTCACCAAACTCAACAAGTCCAGCTGCCTGAGTTTCTCCTGATAGGTCCTATAATTTTGGTAATTCTCTGGGTGTTTCTTCCCAGTTTCTCTTGAACTGGAAAACCCTGCTGGACACAGTGTTCCAGGTGTGGCTTTACCAGTGCCAAGCAGAAGGGAACAGCGACATCCCTCGTTCTGCTGGCCACGCTCCTGCTCCCAAGCCAGAGTGTCTTATCAGCCGCGAGAGCAACGCTGCTGGCTGGATCCATCCAGCCTGGCACTGCCCCCCTGGTTCTTTCAGCAGGGCTGTTCCCCAGCCAGCTGGTTCCCAGCCTCTAATGGAGCAGGTGCAAAATCAGATGGTTCCACAGGTGCAGGATTTTGCACTTCTTGAGTTTCATGAGGTTCCTGTTGGCTTCACCATCAATTTTCTCAGGGTCACCGTGAAGTGGCAGGTTGATGTTTGAATGCCACCCAGCTCCTCCAATTTAGCATCATCTACAACTGGTTGCTAATTAACCTTTGAGCCCAGCAGTCCAGCCAGTTTTCAATCAGCCTTACATAGATTAGTCCAGTTCATACCAAAATACATGAAAAGGCAAACAATACTAAATAAATTCTTTGGAATAACAGAACATAGCAGCACTGTCCAATATTCTGTTTTCAGTGAATTCCAGCTTTTAAATGTACCTTCTTTCCATCCAAGCTAGTGCTTAATAATTACTATGTATAATGACTCCTACTATTGCTAATGTTACTTAAACAATAAAGATAAATGAATTTAATTTCCATTTCTTTCCCATCGCTCCTAAAAATATGAATTCTAACTTTGCCTTTCTGTCCATGATTTCTCCTTTCTATAAAAATCTGATCTTACTCCAAAAAGCAGTTTTTTACTTTGTCACGGTGATCTGGCTGAGAATGGAGAATTACCCAAAGAAAAGGATTTCATTGGGGGAATAACTTTTGGCTGGATTGACAGACTCTATTGACAGCAAAGAGGAACTTTGAATTGGACCGAATTCAAAAGCGTTTCATCAACTTGTGTGATGTTGGGATCCAGTTCTGGGAGCAGAGACACCCAGGACCAGTTTAATGAGATGCAGTGTGTGCCCAGCTGAAGCAAACCAGACCCTGTATCCACAGCACTAGCAAATCCTTCCTTTGGAATAATGGTTTAATTCCTGTTGCCTAGTGCTAGGAGGCTGCTAACAGACTTGAGAGGTTTTGAGGATGAGTAACAGAAGCTGTAAGGGGATTAATAAGGGAAGATTATGGGTACTAAATATGCACTGCTTGGTCAAAGAATGACTAAGGGGGATATACTAATTATCTTCCAGTATTACAGAGCTGTAAACTTCAAAGAAGGAAAGCAATTGTTTCGCACTGTCACAAGGTATATAACTAGGATTAATGAGGTGAGATTTAACAAAGGGAAATGTAAGCTCAATATCTTCCAAATCAGAGATTAGTCAAAGGAATGGCTTGCCAAGGAATTAAAACCGTGGAGTCTTACCTCTAGCATCAGAAGAGTGCAGGGCTAGAGGCAACAAAATGAATTACTTTTCCCAAAATTGAAACTTTTCTGGAATTCAAGATCCACATATGCAATCTGGGCTTAGAATTTAGGGATGAATGTGAAAGTTTCATTTATTTTAAAAACTTTAGATTTCTTTTGTTGATAAGAGGCTATGATAACAAAGTGCTTAATCCTAAGAGAGTGTTTCTATCACTGTCATGTAAAGTACCGATATGATAAATACATAAATTTCATTCCTAATCTTAGAAATGCCACTGAGACAATTGATTTGAAATTATGTTGCATTTGGCCTATTGTGTGTGTAAGAGAGACATAAAATTGCAAAGAAAATAAAAGTAAAAAAGATAAAATAATATGGCCTATACTATAACCTTACATGCTCAATTCTTCCACAATATTCTAGTCTCCTCTAAATGATGTTCTGGAATGTATGTTGCATCAAATAGGGTCTAGCCACAAATCTCTGTCAAAAGCAGGTTTGGAAGGATGTGACATGGAAACTTTGTTCCTTACAAAAGAGAAAGGTGAATTGCACTACGCAAGTCTGGACATAATGACAGCACGAACAAGAATCTTGACATCTGCATCTGAGAGCACACATTTTAATCTGGTCACATCCCTAAAGTGGTAATAAGATATCTTGATAATGTGTCAAATGTCAGGCACAAAGCCCCATTCCTCGTTGAGCAGTACATTTAGGTGTTTGACCAAGCAGACAAGTGCCACCAATTGAGATGGCAAAGTGCAAAGCATTTCTGAGCAGGTGCTGAGAGCTAAGCAGGAGGACATCAGACTTACCAAAATTAAATCTGTGAAAGTTAAAGGACATCCCTAATTGAAGCTTCTGCAGTCATTTACTTCCCCAGAAAATGCTGAAGGGAAAGTTGCTGGCATGGGGAACTACATTAGGGATCTTTATCCCAGCAGTGGCTGTTCAGAGCACAGTGCCTGGAACTGTGACAAAGCAGCAGACACCCACAGAGGTCCTGAAGCAGTCTGAGGTCACTGAGGTACCTATGGCAAGAAACAATGTGATACTTGTGTTTATCAAGGTAATTGATGTAAAACCTGCTTCCTCAGGCTGCAATTGTCCCCTGTGCTGTGATAACTGTGCCTGAAGTGGCTACTAGAGAAGAAGCATGTATTCCCAAGGAGTCCCTGAGACCCTGTGTGGGAATGAGGAAAAAGTACTTTAAAATTATGTAAGTAAGAAATATATTGTACCATGGAAAGGGCTGGAGTAAGGTTGAAAGGAAAAGTGAGAGGAAAGTGGAGTAACAACTTTCAAATGTTTGATTTCATAGCCTCAGATTTCCTTAAATATATTTTGGTTATATGCTATAGAAGTATGTATATAAAATAGTAAAATATTTATTATGATGGTGTATGAATCAGTGATACACTTTTACAACAGTGATAACAAGTTATTCTTTAGATGTTGAGTGTTTATGCATACACACATCACTTTTTATGTACAAACTTGAAGCAGACTTGATTTTAAGAGGGGTAGTGAAAATACTGCAACTTAGCTGGTTGAGACTACAGAGAGAAAGATTCTGGAATGATTTAGCACCTGCTGGAAAGTAATCTGCTGCTTGCAAAAGTATTCAAATTATATTTAATACATTGGAGCTTGTTGGGATTTCAGTTTTACTGGAAAAGTCCTCTTGCCAGTGGGTCAGTGCTTCAGTCTATAGAAATGTTGTTGTTCAGACAGACCAGACATTCCCATGCTAAAATTATGAGTGGATAAAAGCCTGGGGTTCCTTGGTTTAGGGTACCCCCTCAGAGGCACCAGCTCGAGTTTGTTACTCTGTTATTTAGTTATTGCACCAAGATCAAATTATTTTAAGGATCAAGACTTCTGGGAAACCTGGGGCTGAGGCCCCAGGAGAGACCAAAGGATTGATTTATTGGCTGAGCATAGATTAGGAACTCGATCTTTAGATGCAAATATAAATAGGGCCCACACTTCCTTCATTGTAAGGACAATGTTTCACTTGTGATTTCCAAACGGACTTGTTGCTCTGCAAAATCCTCCAGTGAAAAGGATCCTTACAGTTGGAATTAGCTGGGCTCTGTCAATGCAGACACATGGCACGGCCAATAACATATGTCAAAGTGGAATTGGCTGGATGAAACATTTTTCAGACAGCTGAAGTAAAACATTAAGCTGCTTATGGTGAGAGCAGCTGAGCAATTCACCTGCATAAGAGCAAAATCTCATTAGATGGAGATAGCTATGAACAGAGAGAGCACAGACCGTGTCCCCTGAGCTTAGAGGGCTGAAATGCCAGGTCTGATCTGTTGATTCACTCTTGCTCTGCACTGAGGTACCTGGCTGCAGGGTAGGAGCCCACAGCTGGCTGCAAAACCAGCACTGCCTTCTGCCTAGGCTAGTGTTGCCTTCTGAGGAGGAAAAGCACTGTGCTCTGCCATGTAAATATACCCGAGGAAAGCAGAGAAGGGCAATTTTACTCCAAGATAAATCCCTCAGATGACATGAAAGTTTTCTCTTCTGAATTTGGCCCTGAATGGTATATCATAGAATCATAGAATCGATTGGGTTGGAAAAGACCATCAAGATCATCAAGTTCAACTCTTGATCCAACACCACTCTGATTATGAGATCACTAGATACACTAGATTACTAGATACACTGAGTGCCACGTCCCATCTCAGTTTAAAAATCTCCAGGGACAGTGAATACACCCCCTCTCTGGGAAGGCCATTCCAATGCCTGATTACTCTCTCTGGAAAGAATTTCTTTCTAATATCCAACCTAAATTTCCCCTGGCAGAGCTTAAGCCCATGCCCTCTTGTCCTACTGCTGGTTGCATGGGAGAAGAGACCAACCTCCACCTGGCTACAGCCTCCCTTCATGTAGTATAGCTTATTATATTCATTTTTCTCAAAAACTTTGGAGGAAAAAAGGACTTTTGAGTTTGGTTTTTTTGGGGGTTTTGGGGTTTGGGCGTGGTGGGGTTTTTTGTTGTGCTTTTTTTTTTTTTCTTTTTTTTTTTTTTTTCCCCTGAGAGATGCAATACCAAAATTTAAACCTGTTTGTTTAATATCTGATAGTTAATTTGTATGCATACTGCTTTGGTGGTTTGCAATATGCCACGGGCCAGCCAGAAACTGTGGAATTAGCTGTATTTCAAAGGTTACATTCATGTGGAGCTTAGGAAATACTTTGGGAGCTTCTGAAAGAAAAAGCTGTGTATAAAGTGAGAATTGATATGTGAAACATCAAAATGAATTCTATTTTTACAGCTAAGCCCTAAACCCTGACAAATAAGGGCTTATAACTGAACCAGTGACAGTTCCTTTGCTATTTCAACAGGTGATGAAATAGTGAATGGAATGTGAAATTTATCACAAAACATAAAATATGTAGGAATAAGATAACCTGCTGAACCACTTTTTTTCTTTTTTAAATTAGCGCTTTGCAAAATGGTTTGGGGTTTCATTCGGTGTCCCCCCCAACACACCCACCCACCCATCGTTTTGATCTTTCCAATAGGAGCATCAGTAGGGAAAAAGAAAATGTTCATCCTCGTTGTGCTTGAAGCACAAATGGGAGATCACTGCAAGGAAATGCCATCATCGCTTTCGATTTTAAGTGCAGTGAATGGAATAGATAGACATCAAATAAGGGTCTCCTTTTTTTTTCAGTGTGGGAGCTGAAGGCGGAGAGCAGATTTTGGCAGAGGTAAAAGGCTTGAGCTGTCAAAGATTTCTGGCTTCCCAGAATTCCTCTCCCATTTCCCAAGGTTAAACGCATTGCCTCAAGGCAGCTGCTTAGAATGATAAAAGGGGCACTACAGGACAGCGGTGCTCTTTGTAATGTTAATAAACCTTGATTTTGATATCAGATGCAACCCTGGGAAAACCTGCCAGGTTGAGACTTAAAAATCTAACACTATTTAGCAGAAGTTCGTGTAAAGAAGTATTAGTTTGGGAATGGTGATGGGCTAGTTTGAGTGACATATGAAAGCAACAAATACACTCTCTTCTCTGCCTTGTCAAATCTTCCTGTTGTTTACCGACAACAAAAGGAATCGCCCGAGTGCTAATTAAACTGAATGTTGTATTGAAATGCACTATGAAGTCTCTGCTACAGATTCAGCTTTTCAGGTGAACTGTCAGCTGAGCGAGAACTCCCCGAAAAACGAGTGGGGTGGGTTTCCATGAGGAGCTGCTCCCTCTCTGGGAGCTGCCTGGAGTGTTTGCTGGGGCCAGGAAACCTCCGACAAGAGAATCACAGAATGTTCCGAGCTGGAAGGGACCCACAAGGGTCATCCAAGTCCAGCTCCTGGCCCTGCACAGACATCCCAACAATCGCACCCTGTCCAAACCCTTCTGGAGCTCTGGCAGCCCTGGGGCGGTGCCCACTGCCCTGGGGAGCCTGGGCAGTGCCCACCACCCTCTGGGGGAAGAGCCTTTCCCTGAGATCCAACCTAATCCTGCCCTGACACAGCCCCAGCCATTCCCTGGCTCTGTCCCTGCTCACACAGAGCAGAGATGGAGCTGCCCCTTGGGAGGAGCTGCAGACCCCAATGAGCTCTGCCCTCAGTCCCCTCTGCTCTGCCTGACAAGCCAAGTGACCCCAGCTGCTCCTCGTACAGCCCCTCTAGACCCTTCACCATCTTCATAGCACCAGAGTATGGAAATAATTTATTGCAATAAATGAAAAGCCATAGGACTGTCGATTAGAGAGTGTGCAGTGTTATCCAGAAAGCACGTGAACTTTACTAAATGTGTCTCTTCCTAAAGGCCTGCTTAAAAATGACAGTTGTCCAAATTGTACTGGCCACTGAGTCAGGCTGTCATTGTTAGCCAGATATTTCTGAATCAATAATAAATATGCAAGTTAGAACTTCAGGGGAGTGACTCTGAATAAAGTAAAATGAGAAAATGAGACATATTTATGATCAAGGCAGCTATAAATGAACAATGCATTTTGGTCATGTGGAGTTTGGCAAAATGGAGCTCCAGCTTATCCTCACAAAGCAGGTCTGCCTCTTTGAATCCATGAGAAAACTCCCACTGACTTGAAAGAGGTTTGGATTTCACCCACAAAGTTGTGCTGAATTCTGAACAAAAGCAAAAAAGACTCTGACAGTTCACAGGTTGTGAAGCTGTGTATTCTCCTCCTTCAAATTCACCCCCAAGACTCGTTGCCATAATGGGGTCTGACGAACAGTGCCCCCAAAATGCAAAAATAATATTTTAAAGAAATCTGAAAGTGTTAGTAGTGCACACTGTTAGCTGAAGGATTCACACAATCTTATAGCTACCCTCCCATTATTCTCTGCTTCCTGGTGTGTCTCTGGGATATCTGGGACACTGCTACAAAAACTCCTGAAGTTCAGTGCCAGTGGAGCCCAGTGAACACCTGGCAGCAGGTTCACAGCTGGAGCAGCTGGACAACCAGGACATGGGGTTGCAGCGCGTGAGGAGGGTTTGGGGTGGAAAAATGTGGGTCTTGGCTTTTTAGCAAAAATGGGTTCAAGTTAATTGCATAATTCTTCTTTGTTTCCTTGGGAAGGTACTTGCATTATATGTTCGAATATATATCACATAAAAATCTGTGTATTATAAAATATTTTTCATTTAAGAAATTCTCACTGTACCAAGATTTTTAACCCTCCTTTCCAAGGAAATAGGTAGCAATAAGAAGAAAATTGGGGAAAACACATTAACATGCTTTCTGAATTGTCTACATGTAATACTAAATGATTTCTCCCCATTTCCCCCATGAAACTTCACAATGAAAAGAAACAAAGGGGAAGGTCCAGATATTCTAAAAGCATTCTTGAAGCATATTGTTAAAGCAATACTTCACATTTAATCTGATTTTTTTATTCTTCTGATGACAGTAGGAAAAATTTAATAAGCAAGGTACAGCCATTACCCAGTGATTTGAGGTTAGATTTATAAACCAGGTTATTTTCCTTTTAACCACTGAAGTGAGTAAGGCTTGATTTAATTAATAGTTTCATTGGGTACATGTGGCAGTCCATTGAGACAGTGTATATTGGCTCCAGGTATATATTAAGATGTATCCAAAAGTTCTTTTATAATAATCAGTAGCATGCCATCCTAAATAAATATTGTATTAGGATTTTATATCTGATTCCTAGCACAAACAACTAAGGATAGTGGCTTAACCTGGGATCATGCCTTGCATGGTAAGTTCTGTTTGGGTTTGGGTTTTTTTCCATTAAATCCATCACTGTTCCCAGAGCTTGATGTTTGTCATCTTAGAAATACTCAGACATTATTTTGGGCTTATCCTTTTGCTCTGGAAAATTATGACTGCTCATTGCTAAGGCTGCATCTTTACTACCACTTGTTCAGCGGTGTTTGTTTTTTTCTTTCAAAATCCGTTTTTTTCTTTCAAAATCCGTTTTTTTCATTAAAACACAGCTTCAACTGCTTGTTTGGAGCTTCCCCCAAATGCCCCACTGCTGCTGTCCCCCTGTGCCAGCGGCACAGTGAGTTGGCATCCAGTGACAGTGTGTGATCCTGGGCAGCTTCTGAGAGAGGATGGGGTAACATTAGACACAAACAAAAATATTAAGATAAAAGCTCCTCCTTTATTCTGGAAGAGTTGGAACTTTGCTCCATCTGAAGCTTACACTCTCATCTCAAGCTATTTTCTCCTGTTGGAACAGCAGGACACTCTGGTTACAGCTGCTGTGCTGTTTATACTTCACACGGAGCAGCACTTTAGAACAGGATCAGTACAGTAGTGCCACCTCTTCTTGGCAATATCCACAGGTGAACTGCTCTTTAACAACTCCTTTAATGTCTCAGCAGCATCAAAGCCTTTTTCTCAGCACCCAGCACTTTTCTTTGAGCACCTCGTTTCTCTTTTACCACAGAACACTTTTGTGAGTATATACATACACGTTCTGGTGTATATTCTTATTTATCTGAGTTATTCCTTATCTTTGGGGTTTTGAAAAAGTTTATCATTGAAAGAGCTTCTTTTTTCCCCAAGCAATCTGAGAATCTTGACCATCTAAAGTTTCAGGACTGCAAGTGGGAGATAACTAAACAGAACAACCCTGTATACACCTTTCTCCAGCAATACTCCAATCCAAAACAGTGCAACACAATTCACTCCTACAGAAAGAAGATGAGAGAGATGCTTGTTACAGTATGAATGCTTGTGACAATATCTAAAGAGAAATTAGACATCATTCAGATATCGCAGCTGCAGAAGAGCCTGTAGACCTCAGAATAGCAGGAATACCAAATTCTAGATTATCAGAAATAGCCACATTTGCTATAAAAGCATGTGAGAAATCTCCACCTGTGGAAATAGAGGGCACCTTTGCACATGTGGCATGACTAGTTATGATCTTATTTTTCCTTCACTGTTGCTGTGTCTGTCTGCACCTCTGTCCAGCGTGGAGTTCATTCTCACCCTGTCCTTGCAGGGCTGACAGTTTATTGGAGTGAGAATTCAGGTCAACGTGTAAGACATAGCAATGATCAAGTCTGAGCTTGAGCCTCAGGGTAATGTCCTATTTCTCCAAGCAAAATCTCTTTTCTTATGAATTAATGGTTTGTCTGGTCGCCATCGATCTTTCTTCAGCTGATCTTTTCTTCATTGATCTTTCCTCAGCAAGAGAAATGCCAGTCAGCTCATACACTGATCTCAGAGCTGAGTATAAATAGAGTCAGTGTCTCGTACTGCTTCTCAGAGGGGATTGGGAGTCTGTTCCCTCAGCACTTGTCCATGTATCTTTTTAATGTAGAACAGTCCTTGAGCAGTGTTACTGATTTCAGGAATATTATATTATCTGATAATGGTTGAAAACTGACATGGTTGTGGTATTTGAAAAGGAGAAGTGACTGCCTGGTGTTCTCTCAAGCATCTGCAGGCCACTGCTATTCCAGCTGGGGCCGCAGTTTCCTCCCCCTACCAGACTATTTTACGTGATGGTGTGAGGGAAAAACCCAAGTTGTTCCAAGTGGAAGGTAGTAAATCTATTGAGCTAAGATGACTCATTGACGTACCTTAAAGCCGTTTTGTGCATTCAAATAGGAATAAAGCACAGCATTAATGATTTATTCACACATGCATTTCTTCATCTTCAGCTGAAATAACTAAACCAGTTTGAATATGCTTTACTTTCTTTACTTTCTAGAGAAACAATAATGATTTAAGAGATGTTTTAAAAGAACATCTCCAAATGTTGTATTGTTGTGTTTATTGGAATAAAATCCTCTAGTAGATGTACAGAGACCTACCATAGGCATCACTAGTAAAAGTAACAGTCCTTCAGCACAACTGAACTCTATTTGACCATCAGAGGAAGAAAAAAGGTATAAAGCACCATTATAGCAGGTCTCAATTTTTTCTTCTATTCCAACCTTAGTACTTTAGTGCAGAGATAACTCCATCAATCATTTAAAACCACTGACCATACCTTGTACCAGCCATCAGCCGTAGTTCATACTGAGCTTTCTGTGTGCTCCAAATGGCTTTACATTTTATGTGCAAAGCTGGGTTGAAAATTTATAGTTGCTTTCCTTCTGACATCTGGATTTCCCACCTGGAAAATAAACTCCTTTAACTACTTTAAATCTTCATGAATTTCTTGCTGCCTGGATCTCAAAGGGCTCGATTGTGACTGCTCCTGCCTGCCCGTGCCATGAAGCAATAATCCTATTCCACTGTGTGTGAGCCTGGCTGATTCATGGGCTCCAGACACAAAGCAATAAGCAGACACTGTATCCTCATTTAAACCCAGGTTCTCAAAAACAGTTAGGAATCTAACAACTCAATTTCAAAGGGAATTTGATGCCCAAATGGGTCTGAGAGTCTGAGCTCTACTCTCTGCCCTGAGACAGATAAATGAGGACCAAGAGAAAAGTGAAGGTGAGTTTGTTAACACCTGTTCTAGCCAGCAGAGTGTTGTGATTTGCTGTTAATATAGGACTGGAAGAAAAAATTTGTTTACTGGTATTCCACCATGAAACTACTTGTTTTTTGGTATTCTTCATAAAATCTTCCATTGTGTTATTTAGTTTCAGGCTCAGAAGAGAGTGTTTTTACCTTTCAGTACCTGTCTGTCTATAATACCATTAGTGCTATTACATACATCCTAAATGTCACTTTCATAACTAGGTATACCTGTATGGCTGTCTTGAAAATAACTCTGTTTAAAGGCACCAGTGTTTCTTAGAGGGGGCTGTCTTTGTCACCAAACCTGTCTCAAAGCTACAGCTTACAGTACAAGAATATCCTTACAGACATTCCCATGGCAGGGGAGACATGCAAACATAAAATAATGAGTCAATCAGAACTGGTGAGTTACAGAAGAGGTTTTGTCCTTAATAAAAAGCTGCACAGATCTCTGAAGTGAGATTCTTTCTTGCCATTTCTGCATGGGATTCATTGATTGAATCCCATTCTCAGCACATCCAGAGGAAAATACAAGGAAGACATTTTTTACAATGAGGGTAGTCAGTCACTGGCACAGGTTGCCCAGAGAAGCTGTGGATGGCCCATCCCTGGAAACATTGAAGGCCAGGTTGGCTGGGGCTCTGAGCAGCCTGACCTCATTGCAGATGTCCTTGCTCATTGGACTAGATGGCCTTCAAAGGTCCTTTCCAACCTTTCCAAACCCAAGTCTTTCTGTGAAGTGGAAGAGCTTGGCTCCCAAATGGCACCACCCTTTTCACCTCTCAAGACCAGCAGTTTCCATGTTCTGTTTCTGGGTACCCCTCTCATGTTTGCAGAGGGAAAGGTGAGGGAAGGCTTGAGAAGTGTGACCAGAGAGTCTGTGAGTTACTCCCACAAAAAATATTGGAGCTCGTTTTATACTGCAGAACTTCAGAATGAGGAGGGGGACTAAGCACCTCATTTGAAGGGCCATAAAACTACTGCAGGCAACATAGGAAAACAAAGCCAAGTAATTATTGAGATGTTGAGTGATCTTTTATCATGTGCTTTGGGGAATGAAAATGGTGCTTCTAGAAGTACCTCCTCCAAATCTCAAGTATTATTTTGTGTTGGTTTTTGTCAGAAGGCCACCTTATGTTCAGCTGGAAGTCAATCCAGATCTAATGCACTGGGCCACTGTCTCTCACACAGTTTACCTACAGCTTCATACCATAAAAGCTAAAAATAAACTACAGCTTATTCCACTTACTGAAAAGTCAGCTCAACATGTCATGGGGCTTATTAGCACACTGAGAATGTTCTTCATGCCTTAATACTAGGGCATGACTCTGATGTAAAAATGAAATGAAACTATTTAAATTGACTTGGATACTTATTAAGGAGAGGGTTTCATTTAATTCCCCTTTCTGTTTTTCTTTCCTTTATAGAAGCAGCCATCTGGGCTTGATAGGAGGTAGGGCAACGACAAGTCTATTCTGTGAAAAACACTATAATTTTTAAAACACTATTACCAAATGAGACTCAATAGACAGAGTGTGTAAGTGAAAAGTGATTTGCCTTGTGGAAAAAAAAAATACACTCTGGCTGTATGCTATAGGGATCTTATGCTGCTAATTAGAAAACTCAGATTTGTAGACATTTGCAAGTTGAACAGGTGACAATAACTGGTGATAACCAAGGACTAATTATTTCAACTGGGAATTAACCATCAGGTGTTCTGAGCCAAATAAAAGGGTAGGGGAAGGTTGGAATAGCAATGTATCCTATTTATGTTGAAAGAATTAGAAGGATTTTATGTGGGATTAATAAAAAATTTGAATGAAACAAATACTCTCTAGGCCAGTACTGTGTGTGACTGCTATGGTTCCATTTCTTAAAGAATTTCAGAACTTGGACTGGGAAGTGGCAGGAAATAATAAGGCAGAGCTGTATGATTTGCTTGCTTAAAAAAAACACCTCTTTGTTCTCTTGTGAATTCCACTAAAGTGGAAAAAAAAAGGTATGTTAGCAGTTCTTAGAATTAAAACTATTTGATTGAAATTATTATCTATTGTTCTGGTAAGAAATGTACACTGTGGTATAGGTCTATGGGTAGGAAAGAATCAGCTCTTACAGATTTCTAGAAAAGCTAAAGGCAGTGAGCTCTGAGAACTGGGCAGTGCAAAGTGCAGAGCAAACGGAGTTTGTGTAGGCAGACCTACTGCAGGCTGCAAAAATTCAGAGCTGGATACAATATACATAAAGTGCCCACTGATGATTCCTCCTTGCCTCTAAATTCTTTTACCTTAATGCTTATTGTAAAATTTAAATTCTAATGAGTAGGGCTGAAACTAGATAGGGCCCTGGATGGTACCAGGAAAATGATAAAACAGCTAATGAGTTATAGCAAACATCACCTTTATTCTTCTTACCATCAACACAGGTATTTTTATTCTTACATTTTCTTTTCCTGACACACCATGTGAATAAAAGTGACAGCACCTTAAAAATAATATCAAATTCCAAAAGCAGTCAGAACCTTAAATTGGAATTTCAGTCTTTGACATTGGAAACAAACATACAAGACAATTGTTAGCATTCTGCATTGTGCAGATAAAGACACAGACTAGTAGCAAATTCTTCTGAGAGACATGCCTGATAAGATTATAAATTAGGTTTTACAGAGAAAGTGCACTTAAAGAGAGATTTAATTGTTTGCCAATAAAAATCTCATGTTGCATGGAGGTTTCAGAGCTCATTTTAACAGTTGTTACTATTCAAATGCCTTGTTTTAACACTTTAGGGGTTTGTTTGGTTGGTTCGGTTTATTGAATTCATTGTTCTCACTCAAAGCTTAATTTTTCTAACTTTTGTGTCTAGTTTGAGATTTTGCTTCCTTTTGCAAAGTGTGTATTGCTCTAAAATAGGTGGGAAACGTGGTGTGTGAGTACAAATCTTTTTGACTGGTTAGACTTAGAAAAAGTGTGAAGGGCTACAACTGTGTGCTCAAAACTGTGTGCCATGTACTGTTGGGCAGAGGCACGTGGATCACTGCTTTTTTGGGCACAGAAGCCCTGATGTTGGACTTTTGGGCTCATTTAAACCTGTGGCAAAGTCCAAACAGAAAGGCACGTGAGAGTCTTTGTTCAGCTGACTCTAAACTGGGGCAACAAATGCGAATGAAGCTGCATCCAAAATTTGGAAATAATTCTGAAACATTTTCAAGTTCATCATTGGATAAACTGCATTAAGCAGCTCACCATTTTTTTTTTTTTTCCTTTAGCTCCACTATTCAGCTTTAGGAAAATGCTTTTGAATGCTTAGAATAAAGTATTTGCTAAGTTCTCCTTGCCTGAAGTAACAGGTGCCAATGTGCCAGTGGTCTGCAAGTGAACCTGTAATTGTAGGTAACACAGCTGCCCCTTTATGGGAGATTAACACCCGAGGGGCTTATCTGAATCCCATTAAAATAATGAAAACACAACTGACAGGTCTTTGGATCAGGGCCACGAGGAATACCAATTCTTTAGGGTTCATACCACAGGCTGCCAGCAATTTAGCTTGTAAATATAATTTCCATATACATTTGCTAATCAGCATTGGTAATCTATTGAAATCTCCATGACTGTACACTCACAGTGACAGACAAGGTGGATTTCTAAGACATTAGCCAGACTCTCTTCATATCATCCCTTCAGCCTCACAGTTCCTACATATTTAACCTTCTGTTTCTAACAAACACCATCCTCTGCATCAAAGGGCTTTAGGACACCCAGTTTTGCTGACACACCTGTGCTGTGCTTTATTTATGCATCATCAAAGCCTGGTACTGCCCAAAAGGTGAAAGACCTCTCTCCCCTTTAACTCATTTCCTGAGTAGACCAATATCATCCAACTTCAGACACTGACAAATGTAAATTGAGGTCCGTGAAATTAGAAAAGTGCTGAACTAGAGTACACAGGAAAGTGTGACATTCTCCTGTTGTGAATAACAATCTAATATAATATCTCCCATAATGAGAAACTTGCATGTGGGATATGCTTTACCTATTTGTGATGTACATAGTAAAACCTTTCTAATGCTCTTGATGCACAGAGAAATTGCACACCCCGAACTCTATTAATGCTACTTTTGTATATCCAACAGCGGGGAGAAGAGACTCTTTGCAAGGTTAAACTGAGGGTCAGAACACTCTTTTGAACTTTCTTGCAGTAGTTTCTCAGAGTACAGCTGCTTAGGTGGTGGCCATGTACTTGCTGAGACACTGAATTCCTGACTAGATATTTAGAATTGGAAAACAGAAGCAAAAGCTTCTTAAACATTTCTCATAGCCTTCAACATAAATTATTAAAGGAAGAGGCTTCCAGAATCTTAAAAGACAGCTTTTTTTTTTTTTTTTGAGTTTGTAGATTCATAGGAAATAATGAGAGGGCAGCTGAGTCTTATATCCATTTCAGAAGATTCCTGATAAGTTTTCAAAGAGCTTTTTCCTGTTGATTGTTTACATAGAGTGTCTTGGTCGATGAGAAAATGGCTTATTTTGTTTTTGTGAATATATCGTTATATAGTTTTCATGTATCCTCTGCAATATTTTCTATTAGCTCAGTTTGAGTAGAACAGAAAAATGGGTGTTAAAGAAACCACTCTAGGTGGTTTTTTTTTTCCAGTCACACTTTTTCTGCTTCAATTTTGACTAAAAAACGGATTGTCTTTCACTTGGAATTTAGTAGAAATTACTAAGCTGTGCTGAAATTTCAGTTTGTGTGGCTTATTGATAGCTTAGGACAGAAAAAGAAAAAAAAAGTAAATTTTGGTGTCTCTTCAGGTGCATTTACACACTTTTGTACAGAATTAATTAGCAATATGTTCACACAAGCTGAATTTTTCAATAAAACCACATCTTGGTCACTACGAGAAAGGCAATAGTCATAGATTCAATAATTCAACACCCAATACATGGTTCTGATTCTGGGAACACTTAACCATATCTTTGCTTTGGCATTTATAAAAAGTCCTGACTCTGAAAACACCGCTCCCAAAAGGAAGGTTATTTTTTGGAGCAGCCTTGAAATGCATTTCTTTAAAAGATGGATTTGCAAATGAGTTGCATTGCTTGTGTGCAGTGTGAGTGCAGGACCATGGCCTGGGTGTGCCGTGGCCACCACTGCTCACATTCACACACAGCTACACCTGCCTTGGCCTCAAACACAGGTGGTTTCCACTTGGCATTCCACAGCATTCCAGCAGAGGTTTGTGCCAGCCAGGGTAGCAGATGACTCGACACAATAGTGTGGTAACGTGTGCTGTATCATCTTTTGATGCCCTGGATTTTGGTGTTCAATGGAAAACAACAACAAATTCATGGAGCTTTACTGCCTCTGCCAAATGTGACATCTTTCAGAGTATAACATGCTGAAAAGCTTGCACAGTCTGAGCCAACTGCATGATTTAGCTGCTATAAAATCCCTCTGAATCAAAACCATTTTGAAATAAAGAAGAACCAGCCTGAGAATTTCATTGCACTGTTGGATATCCACTCAAAGATCAATCACCTGTCCTCATTCTGTATTCCTGCTGTATTTTTCAGCTTAATCTTTTCTGCAGCTTACCTATTTCATTAAGGCTGGAATTTTAAAAGACTGGCAATTGCATGCGGAGGCAGAGAGTCGAGTGAGAAGTGTCAAACCTGGACAGCACAGTTCTGCACAAATTGTACTGTGCCATTAGAAAAGGCAACTCTTTCTTCCATTTTCATTTCTCTGGGACTCTGTAATACCCAGATGTGCTCAGTACAAGTGTTCCAGGGTTTGGCATCCTAATATTCCTGAATTCTGTCCTGCTCTGAGACAAGCTTGGTGCAGAAAGGCAGGGCTGTCTGAATGAGAACAGGTTAAACCACCTGATACTCTTCAGTTTTCCTACCCAGATAAAGTTTTATACAGTACTCATCACATTTCAAATAGCCTGTTGATGTCCAAGCCTGGAATTTCAACTAAGAAATTAATTGTTCAGAAATTAAATGAAAATAAAATCTTCAGGGATGGTACCTGAACTAATTGAAAGTGTATCACCAAAGGATTTTTTTCTGTGTAGGAAAGATGCTTTTCCCTTGGACTGTTTCACTGAAAGGATGTTTAAACAACACAGAGTGATGCATAATATTTGAATCATGTGAAAGGATTATAATTACTGTATTAATTTGTTGGTTCACTCTGCAAAACATTTCTAAAAAAACCACTCTAGAATAGACTATTAAAATGATAAATTATCATTGCAACATCTGATCAAAAATTCAGTAAGTTAATTAATGCTCCTTTTGTCCTAATAGGTTATATAATGAGGGGGAAGTTTGCTAAATTAAGCATAGTAAAAAAATTTTGTCACCAGTTTGAAGTAGGTGGTGTTCATGTATTCCAAAGTTGTAAGAAGATTTAATAACATGGAAGTCTACCTGTGTGGGCTGTTCATGTGCATGTGTGTAAAATGCTCCTGTTAGACCTGCAAGGTCCTATGGCTGAGTAGGACTGCTGGCAGTCCTTACCTAAAGTATTTATCATCAGCTGTTTAGAATATTTGATTACAGATTTACATAGGAAAGGCAACAGCCTATAATGAGAGTATAAATCACCTTGCAATAGTGCCTTGACTGGAATGGAAGTGAGTACCCCTTGTATTCACCCTGAGAGCATGCTAATAGTGGTGCATATTTATTTCTAGGATATGTAATTAAAAACAATTTGAAGAATTAATGTTCCGGCAAGTAGAATAATGACTGGAGAGCAAAGTATGGATAAAAATGCTTTTTCCTTCCCATGATGAAGTGTTTGATCTTGACTTTTCATTTTTCTAGCTTTTTTTTTAATGATCATCTGGTTCTGAGTCTCTCATGACTACATCTGAAAAGCAATTCACTGTCCCCTTCCTCATGGACACGGCAGAGAGAAAACATAGGTGAGCTCAGTTGATGGCCATAGATGGTGGCTGACAAGCACTTGCTTAAAAGGTGGGAAATCAGAGGTCATAGTAGGAATTTATTGGTGGGAAATGACCCAAAAGGGAACGTTTGTCCATTGATACAGATGGAGCAACAAACACCATTGGGAACTTACTTCAGACTGAAGGGAGGGGAGAAGAAGGTGACATGAAGCACAGTCTAACAGCTTGAGCCTTTGCCCTTTGACACACGGCTTTGGTGGAGAGACTGCAGAGTCACTGACTGCTCAACATTCTGATTCAGACCCCAATCGAGGGTTGCTGCTAAAGAAACGGAAAAAAAATTAATTACTAACTAACTTCAGTTGATGTTTCAGCAATGCCTTTCAGCTGCTTCCAGAGTCTCCGAAGGTTCATTGCAGTGCAGCTCACTACGAGATGGCTGGCAGGCTTCTGTGTTTATTAATTTGATTTGGGTCATCACCACAGTTCAGCCTCAGGGCTAAAGCAGACCGTGTAACAGGTTTAGGTATTAAGCTTCTGTGATCAAAGTACCAAAGCAGTCAAAATTTAGGCTGCATGTGTAATTTACTCTAATTTGTAATGTCATTCTGCTTGTGCTGGTGGTGTGTTGGTTACAAGAAAACATATGTAGAGAGAAAATGCTGAAGTTCTTAATTTAATCAAATTCATCAGGAAAGCCCATGAAACATTTGACAAGATTCCCAGTGAGGGGTCCTGGCTAGGTCCTGTCTGTGAGTTTGCTCATGGGGAATGTCCTAAAGCCTCTGAGGCTCAGGTGAGAGGTGAATCAGGACAGTTTCCAGGAGTGCTGGGCTCAGCCTGAGCTGCCACATGTGCTGGTTTCCTTCTCTGGTGGGGACAATAGGAAAAGGAAGAGAAGCATCCACATGTTATTATCTTGTGGAATCAGTGCTGCTGGGTTTAGCTTGGTTATCAGCCTTGGCAATTCCATATGGCTGCTTCTGTCACTGTATTTTTCCTGTTAGGTTTTGAATAGGGCTCAGTCCAGATGTAGCAGCACTGGTTGCTTCCAATATGGCTCAAGATTTCATCTGAGAGAGTCGATCCCTGTTTCTTGATTTATCTTTGTGTGTGTGTGTGTCTGTGTGTGTGTGTCTGTGTGCAGCACTTCTTCGTTGTATGGTATTAAATCTCCCTTTAGAGTTTTTTTTCCTCCCTCATTTCCCCCCTCTAATCAAAAGAAATAGGTACATTTTGTTCTGTCTCCTAATGGCTGTTTTTATTCTAAGTATTTATGGCCTTTACAGGAGCAGAGTTAATACTATATGATGTCAATATTCTTCCAACATAGTTATGCAGCCATCTTACATTTATGACCTTTTCCCCCTATAATTAGTTCCAGCTGAAATTAGATTCAGTGAGAGCCTCGCTCCAATTACAGCCAAATCTGAATAAAACTGATTCCACTGTGGTTGTCTGGAGGAAAAGGAAAAAAAAAGAGGGAAAAAAAAAGAAAAAAGAAGAAAAAGCCCTTTCCAGTTTCACTGTAGATAACTAAGTCTTGCATCTCTGCAGTACATCTGCACTTAATAAAAGTGAAAAGGTTTAAGGGCCAGCCCTGGAGAGAGCAGAAAATTCTCAGCTCTGCCAATAACTTCTAGTAAAGTCCCTTCAGTTTTTCTTGCCTCCTCTTTCCTACTGTTTTTCCTGTCTTCCCTAGGGCAGGAGATGCTCCAGTATCCATTGGTCTCCACGTCTCCTGGTGCTGGGGCGGGCAGAGCAGGTGCTGGGCAGTGCCTGGGTGTTTGCACGATCTCTCTGCTCTGGTACCCAGGTTAGTTCAGGACCAGATTCACAGGCAGCGTGGCCAAAGTATGTGCTGGAGTGCACACCTGGAGCTCCTTGTCCTGCTGGAGGTGGATTTGGATGCACACAGAAAGCAAGGTGAGGATCTGCCAGCCAGCTGTGCATCCTCCCTTTCTTTGGGAAGAAACTGCATGAATGGGAATGAGGATAAAACCAAAAGCCACAGCACCCCACAATTTGGGTACAGCCTTTAACCTGGGTGAGTCTGGCTATCAGCCCTCCACTGCAGATGTTCACGGCTGGAATACAAACAGCAGTGATGGGTCCTGAGTTCCCCTCATAAGCTTCACAGGTGTTGACTGCCACAAAGAATTATGTGAGAAATGCAAGGAGTTGCTTTGAATTCAAAGCCATATTTTGTATTAACCAAATGCATCAAAAATAACATGAAGTCTTTTTGCCATTATCAGAGATATTTAGCTGGGATTAAATGTTTGTTTACCTCAGATGGGTTTGCAACCAGTTTATGCTTTTATCACCTCCAGATTGGATTACTGTAATCCTTTATTTGCACATTATCCTCAGCTCTTTTTTTATTCTTTCTTTTTTTTTGGCTGTTGGGTCAGTGCAGAAAAACAAAAATTGATTTCTGGCACCCAGAGGAGTAAATTACCTCTTATCCACACTGAAATCATTGTCATATTGGGTTCTGATTCCAATCCAAATTGATCTCCAAATTAGATTTTGGATCGATAATAGCCTTATAATGGAATGACACCGCTAAGGCTCCCACCAGCTGCTGTGACCCAGAGAAGCTGATGAAAGCCTCTCATCACTGTGTATAATCTCAGAGAAATTAATGCACATCCCCTTCCATTACCTCGCTGCTGTCTGTTCCACCAGGGCAATATTGTGCATGGGGTCAGCACTGCCTTCAGCCACCTCTCACAGCCAGCTCTGCAGTTCAGCTGGAGCTCCCTGGCCCTGCCCAGAAAGCTGCGTAAAGTTTTGGCAAGGGATAAATGTTGTCTAACCCTGGGCCTTCAATTCCAATTAAGTGCCTTCTGAGACGTAGTGAAATGGCCCTGCAACATTAAGTGAAATGAATCTAGAGATTAATTAAAGTTTTATATTAAAAATTGACAATTTAAGGAAGAGGAATAAACATTTAGTGAACAGAAAGAAGATCCAGTATTCTCCAAAGCCCCTCCAAGAAGCAGGAGTTGCAGCTGAGGTGCAATTTCCCTCCAAGCTTTTGCAGGCACTTAGTATTTCAGAAGTGATTTATCTGGAAATATGTGTGAGTTATTTTGAGGCTGTTATGATTATATCATTTGATGAGATTTTTTTCTTCTCTTTTCTGCACCGAGGACTTTAAAGTGAGAGAGACAGTCTGTAGATAGCTTGTGGTTTGTTTAATTAACTGGCTTTCTTTTTATGGATGGCTGCTTGCAAGGCTGCTCTTTCATTTAGTGATTGTTTTTGTTATTAATGGTTTCAGACAGAGCTCTTCACGTATCAAGTGCAAGTTTTTGCAAAGCCAATGAAGGAATCACACAAGAGGGTTTTTTTCCTCCTCTTTCCTGCCGCTCATGTTTATTTTCTGTGGTGATGCTCTCCATGGTCTGCTGTGGTTGTTAGCACTTTACATCAAAAAAAAGTGTTCATGAGCTCAAAGTTTTCTCTCTCAAATTTGCAAAGGTCTGTTTGTTTGGCAAAGGTGTCAGGAAACATTTTAAGGTTTTCAAATTCATGCTAATCTAGTATGTTAATAAAACTTAAGGACATTCTTAGTCTTTAATAAGAGGGAGGGGCAGCCCAGGGCATAAATTCAATTATGTTCATTGTTCACGTAACTGAGAAGGTGTTAACTCTGTAATATCATTGTGGTAGGAAGGTTTCTGTATGGTCTGTAGGAGGGGAGGGTAGAACGGTGTAAGGAGGAAGGAAGGGGCTATTTTATTTATACATGACTTGGGAAGGTCAGAAAAGCTGGGTCAATAATGGAGATGAAGATTAACAACAGGGGGGGTGAAATAAATGTTATGTGCCTCCCCTCCAGATATCACATGATTTTCTTTTACCAAAGGGAGCTGAAAGAAATTGCTCATGTGAGCCCCTCTTGCCACAGCCATCCTGTGAAGGTCCAAATTAATTCCCCAAGGACTCTCTCATTCCAATGGTTTGTTTTCACCTGCATTTTAAGTTTGTAGTTACACAGACCAACCAAAATCCATGTCACTACTGAAAGAGGAAGCCCCACCATCTGTCTTTTCTCTACTTGCTCTTTCCCAGGGCTTTACTTCTGGTGGAAGTAGTGTTAATGCAGACACACTATGATTCAAATCAAAGATATCTCTTTTTTACTTTTCCAGAAAGATCAGCTCCTTATCCTGGCCTTGTTCAATCTGCATGAACACTTGCATGACAGGATCGAGGAGAAGGAACAGCAAAGTGAAGGAGGCAAAGCTGTATTTTTTGTGGTAAACAAACCTCTAAAATCAGGATGAGTAGCTGGAGGTTCTGGTGGTTCCTACCCTACCAAGACAGCAGTTTTAACCACAGTGTGCAGCAGAGAGAGGGCATTCACAGCTCCTGGTAGAGGAAAGGGTGGGTTAGCACAGTACAGTTTGTGTGAATCACGGTAGGAATGTTTTGCATGTGTCCTTGGAAGTTGCTGTTCTGTTTAAGTATCTACTTCCCAGTCAGCTCAGCCAGAGTTGGTTTCAGGAAGGCCTTAGGAGCTTTGTGTGCAATTCATGCTGAGTCATATTTTCTTCCAGCATCGTGCCTTTGAGTATTTTACCCATTGCATTTATCTCTTCTACTGCTAAAAATCTCTCCCTTTATCTAGTTAACTCAGTATGTATGGGTTGCAGTTTTCAGGCTGAGGGAGTGAAAGGAAATAGAAAAATAAGAGCATAGGGACCATTTCAAGGAAATAGGAATGGTCAACTATTTTTATCTTTCCCTTCTGAAGGGAATGAGGTGAACATTTTCTGACAAGAAACTCTTTAATAGTTAAAGTTTGTTTTAAATCCATGTTAAATCTCAGGCTCTCCTGAGAAGTAAAATCACTTCACTCTTCTCATGGGGCTGAATCATTCAATTGTGTCTCCAGGTTCTGGCCTTAAACATTTCTTTATTGCGTGAGTGCAGAAGAGCTGAATCTGTTTATGGTTTCTCATTGGAATGCATTATAAAATCTTTTGTAAATGTGTGAATGTTCCTTGCAGTTACAGTGATCCAGGGTCCCATTAAAATAAACAGAATACCCCAATAATTGTTGTACAGACACTCAAAACATCTGTTCCTCTATGCATTGTAGGGCTTGCACTGGGGAGTTACTTAATAAAGGTGACTTGGATATAGAGACAAGCACAGAGGATGAAGGTAATATAATTTTAGGGGCACATAGAAGCCTTACATTCACTGCTGCTGTTGGTAAGAAGGATTAAAATGCTGAAATAATAATCAAGAGAGCAAGAATGAACTCTACTAGAAAAAGCAGGAGCTGAGAGTTCTGCTCAGACAGTAATTTGAGGCAGAACTTTTGGGATTCAAAGTTTCAAAGGAGTTCAGTGATTTGGGAAAGAGTAAAGAAACTTTTTTTCCCCTTCATACATATAAGATGTATTTTAATGTAACAAATGGCTGTGGCAAAGTACAGCTCCTTTGACTGGAACTGTAATATTTCATATCCCAGAAGAACTTCCTTTCTTAGACTGTGGAGAAACCACTAGGCTATTATTTGTTATTCTCATATATCAGCAACAGTGGTAAATTTTCACTAGCTCTAGTGAAAACAAATTCAACACAAGGAAGACTACTGCTGTGTCAACTCAGGGTGGGAAGTCATCAACATGAAAGCCTTGTCCAGCCTGTATCATTTCCTAATTATAAAGCATTTTAATAGTTTTCTTGACTGGTAAATAAGTGAAAAGCATAAATGTCAAAGGTGACTCCTTGCTGTAATTCCCTCATTTACATAGGAAACAGATGCCATAAGCTATTCTATCAGTAGCCAAAGTATAGCATGCTTTGAAAGACTGGGAAAATCAAATTCCTAAAAATGTTTTCTTATTACTAAAATTTTCCTATGTCTTACATAGATCCAGTTTGGGTGGGAATGTGCACACTGGCAAAATTAGACCATGACATCTTTCTGTAGTAGTGCCAGAGTAATGGAGACGTTGCTGCTCTTCGTGTCAGAGCCTGAAAGTTTCAAGCAATCCATTAAACACACTGGGATGAGGCAGAGGGGACGAGTAAGTCTTTCAGGGCTCTGAGGGTGTAGGATTAAAAATGTGGTGCTGAATGGCTGCTTCTGGGGTCTGCTTGCCAAAGCCAACAGCTGACAGCGTGCTCTGTCTTTCAGGTGGACACTCAGTGGCTGTATAGATAAATTTCCAGAGTAGAAGTGAGGTAAAAAGGGTGTTCAGACCCTCCCAACTGAGGGGAAAAAGCAAAACTTCCCTTCTAAGTTAATCTCCTGTCTGAACATACCCAGAATTTCTTCTTCTGTGTTCAAAGTGACCCCTTCATTTTCTATATTTATCCATTCTTAAAAAATCCCCAACAAACAAAACCCCAAACAAACAAATGAACACCTAAACCACTCTTTCAAAGTCTCAAGTTAAATATATCTACAATGTAGTGGAGTTTCTAATACTTTGGTTGTATCAAATTTTTCCAAATGTTTTTGGTTGATCCTATCAGCTAAATAATTCCAGGCTTCCTTAGAGCACGAAGTCCAGGAGAATAAGGAGCAAAATTGCTCACTAGTCCTTTGAAGCTCTAACTTTATAACAAAGTGGTTTGTTGCTAACTTCCAGGCCTGTAACAAAATAATGATGTAGATTGTGATTGCCTAAATTGGAAGAATTTCAGGGAAAGGCTTCTCTGGTTAAAGGAAAGTATGATTTGTTGAATGCAAAAAGTTTGAGAGACATATTTTGGTGATGTTTCATTTACTGTAAGCAGCACTCCAACTAAGTGATGTGAGTGTTCTATTTTGTTGCTTTTAGAATGGAAGAGTATAATCTTCCATCTTGAAATTCCTTTTGATTTGATGTTTCCATTTTACAATAACCTAAATTCAAAATCAGACCAAACTTCTTCAAAAATTAATGGCTTTTGTGTGTGCGTGTTTGGGCTTTGTTTTATTTAATTTATTGGTTTTGTTATGATGATTGTTGTTGTTATTAAAATTAAATAGAAGTTTTACACTGGAATATCCTGCCCAGCTCACAGCAGCAAATACCTGTGAAAGTGGTAGTGATTTACATTTAAAGTAGATCCTGAAACACAACTTTGTTCCAGCCACCTTAACTCCTTTTTCTTTTTTTTCTCTTTTTTTGCCAGTGGCCCTGTGGACAAACATGCTTAGGCACCATGTGAACTACCCTGAAAGCTCATTTGGTTCTTGTCCAGCACTTATATTTTCTCTTTCTGAGAATGTGTAAAGAGAACAATAAAAGTGGGCCTCTCCTTTTGCTGGCACAGTCAAAAGGACTTTTTCTTTACCTTGTATTTCTTAATTTGAATATATTTTCCCTCAATTATAGCCTATTATTAGTTCAGATTCCACAGGTCGGAGAGAAACAAAATACACATGTATGGCCTTGGGCTTTCAAAACAAATTCAAGGTAAGCTCAAGAACATCTGGATGTTTGTAAACAGTCCATGGCAACACGCCTTAGTAGCAGGACTGAGCCTTTAACATGCCCACTGTATTTTACACCACTTGATGCCAAATGTATCCCCTAAATATCATTCTGAACACTGTTATAAAGAAAACCTGAACTGGTGCCAAAAGTACACCAAGTTCTTTCATTTGTAATTTGCCTTACAAAATATATCAACTGCCTTTGTTTTCATAAAAGCACTACTGAAAGGTTACACACAGCTCTGCGTTCCTGGGAACGAGAATGGATCGGGAAAAGTCTAATCATTGTAATTATATGACTGAAAAAGAGAGTCTTGACACATTAAGGCACTTAAAAGAAGGGAAGAAAATACCATACAGAGAAGGAATTTGTTCAACAGATTCAGGTTTAAAAGGAGGCTGCAATAAAAATCAAAAAATAACTTAGTGGTTTATAATTACTCACGTTCTTGTTGATCTACTTTATGTTTCTTTTGTGATTCAGTGAATCAAGTATTGAAAAGAAAATGTGGGGATGGAATAAATATCCCCCGTTACAAAAAAAAAAGCAAGGACAAAACTCCATGCTAAAGCACAAAGACATTATAAAGCTTCTGTGGAATTATTAGCTCTGCCTCACCACTAAATTGATTGCTCTCTTGGTGGATGTTAGTAAAATAAACATTTAAAATCAAGATTACCTTTTTCAATTACCCATTTGAGTCAATTATTCTCATGTCAAAAAAAGGACATAAATAACATAAAGGATTACCACATGTGTATTTGATACATAAATATTTGAATTTTGATGAGTTTATTACATTAAAAAACTGTGGGTTTAAGAATTGTTTTGGATGGATCTATGGTTAATTTTGGGAGAAAAAGAATAATTTCCAAGATTGATAACTCTGATGACTTTGGCAAAAGGAGAATTCTATGATAAGGTCAACCCAGAAACTAACCAGCTGTAAATTTTGAAGTGCCCATTTCTTTAACAAAGCTTAAATCTAAATTTATTTATTTGTTTATTTAATTCTATGACAGAGTATGACTGTGGATACTTCTGAATACATACAGTTTGGAAATACAGCAATTATGTTTAAATAGGATGTTAGTTTTTTGCTTATTTTTGTTTTTTAGATGAGAGAATTCCAAACATCATCAACTCACCATTTGCAAAACATAGCCAAGTGACTATTTTAGTTTCCAACTCCATGTATGTATGTACACAAAATGCATCATGAAATAAAGGAAAACTTCATGTGAAAGTATGAAGGTGTCATAGTTTTTCCAATTATTAACGTGCTCAAATCTGACCTGACTGTTGATGCTTTTGCTGAATTGCAAAACCAATATTTTGTAAGACTGCAAGTCTCGTTCTGAATTATCCTGATATTTCATTTGTACAACTGTATAGCTCCGATGTGTGTTTGTGTTTCTGTGTGCTCACAGATAAGTTCAGGCTGGGCACACTGACAGTTCTGCACAAAGTTCTCTTTCTTTTCCACAGACCAGGATTGCTGTTGCACAGCAGACTTGTGGTTTAATACTGGCCAAGATAAATCCCACCTGAAGAGCCAGTGAAGGCAGAAGTACATCTTGAAGCACTCTGATTTTATCTAGAAGTCTTTCTATCAACTTTCTGAGAACGATTCTGCTCCCAAATTTCTGCTTGCAATAATGACGGCAGGGAGTGGGGCTCACAGACATTAATTCACACAAACATTTTAAATTTAACCTTGGACTTTCTTTGCACAGACCTTGAGAAGACCGTCTGGTGGTGGACAGAACCCCATTTTGCAGTGGCAGCACTTGGATCTACTGCTTGAACCCAGAGCTAAATTACTTAAAAAAGAAATGGATGCAAATCTGTCCTGTAACAGCACAAAGACAGTTTTGACTGGATTGGTAGCAAGTCAGAATTGGAAATTACTTTTTAAAATATTGCCATTTCCAGTCACACCACAGATTGAATAATGAAAGGCTGATCACTTTAAAAACATCCCAGGTACTCATTCATGAGCAAGCTGTAGGTAGACATACATTGTAATAAACCTTTCACTAGAGGGTTTTGAATAATGAAGATGTCCATAAGAATTGAAACCCATCTACTGTTCATTCACTATCAAAAAGAGATGAGTTTGTCAAACATACCTCAAAAAGGTAGCTCAGTATACCTGGAATAGAGGGTGGTTATCTTTTCTAGGTTTTGA
Organism: Scytalopus superciliaris; assembly: GCA_013400415.1. Lineage (NCBI taxonomy): Eukaryota > Metazoa > Chordata > Aves > Passeriformes > Rhinocryptidae > Scytalopus > Scytalopus superciliaris. The sequence continues at coordinate 1,347,435 of VXBX01008464.1, forward strand.
GGTGGAGGATGTGGTCCGATTTGCACATTAAACCCATCACAACAGAACTTAAAAAAACCCAAACAAACAACCTAAATGAAACCTCAATCTTTATGTAGAAAAAATCAGAGTTTAAAGTTGTGGGGTTTTTTTTCCCCCAGAGCTACAAGTAATATTTTAACTGTTCTCAGTAAAGATAGCCTTCAGATTTACATTTAATGTACTTACTTGCCAAAACTTTCAGCTACTTCTGCAGTTCTACCAGCACTATAAAGTGCAAAGCCGTATTGTCTAAGGAAATTTTACACAGCATTTTAACACTTTCCCATAATGATAGCTTATACCTGTAAGTGTGACTCAAAGAAGTATGTGTGTATGAGTGTATGCACGCAAGGCTTTGTCAAATAGTAATTCTTTGGTTTATTATACATTTCTACTGCTATTGGTGTCATTAGTCTTCCTTGTTAGTCAGTCATTTTCTACCTGACTTCCTGCAGCTCTCTTACAAATGTGTACCATTAAGAGTTATATTTGCTTTCAACTAGAACCAAGGAAAAAGAAAAATGCCATATGAATACATTCAGTTTGACTGATTTTTATGTTTTGTCTTAATGAGCTGGGTTGTGCATGTAGGAAAGTTAAAAGGAAATTCAGTAGACTTTGTTAAATTGCTGCCAGTGGTGCCAACTTGACCAGCTCTTGATCCCAAAGCATGTTGATAGCAAGATTTTACCAAATGTGAAAAGAGAGCAAGATCTTTAGTATCCACATTAGTATTGACAATACTGCTCTTGTTTGTGTAAGGATCTGAAAATATGAATGATTTCACAGAAGTAACAAGTGCAAGAGGAGTGTCAAATTCTGTCAGTGATCTACTCGTTTGACACACACAACAAACATGTCTCAGCCTTGTTATTTGCACTTTAAAATCCTTCCTTGTTTGCTTTCAGACAAGGTGTTTGCTTCACATCTGACTGGCAGGATGACAAAAACAGCCTCACAGTTTTCAGACATTCCTTCTAGAAAATCCCAAAATTCAAATACTTGCCATACTGTTTGCGCCATCAAAGGCCGAGCCAGAAGACATGTTTTGGACTAAGTGCTCCTTCATTACACTGGCAAAAGGGTTTTGTCAAAGTTTCTCATAATTTGACACAACAATTTATACATTTGGAAGGAAATCTACTTTTTGGGGGGAGTAAATTCAGCCTGGGCAAAAGGAAACTGGGAAGTGCACAGCTTTTAGAACGTCAATATCTATTTGACAATGCGAGTAGCACTGATAAACAGTTGATCTAAAGTCTTGCACAAGAGATATAAAAAGGGGTGACTTCATGAAGTTTGGCAGCTGTCCTTCTACCTGGGATGTTTTATATGGAGATCAGATTGCAAACAGGGGGAAGAAGGCATTGTGCTGTCCCCCCTGCTTTCATGCAGGACCACATTCGGCATTTGGAGCTGCTGAGGGACTGGATGACTGATTTTTACATATGGCTCCACAATGACTGTACATACAAATTGGAGGAAGGATTCTACAGCTTTCTGAGCATTAGACATCTCTCACAAGAGTAATTTTTGTGGGTTTGAACTGGAAGCCAGGTTTCCTGAAGCTCTTATTCTGGCACGGACAGTGACATGGGTCACATCTGTTGGCAAATCTTTCTGAGCCAGATCTCCAGAGGGACCTCGGTGTTTTGCTGGCTCCTGGACTACCATGCATAACCCTGACAAATATACAGTCAGCCCAGAATGGGCCTTGGCAGAGGCAGTACACTGAATGGGGATGTTGCTTAATGTAGCAAAAAAAGGCTAGAACAAGAGAAGTAAAAACTGTCAGAGTTGTGTTACGCTTAGACATGTCCTGTGATTGTTATCTGTGAAGTAAATCTCCCTCCCAGGGTGTCTGCTTCAGACATGTACACTTTAGAAAGCTAAAGGTGGGTAACATGACTCCCACTGTTAGGACACCTACCCCAGATTCACTTCCAGAGATGAATCTTGAACCTAGACCTCATTTTATCTGTCAGGAAATAGAAGCACAACTGCCTTGCAGTGCTAGGAAAGACATTTGCATGTATATTTTTCAATCTGTCTGATTCTTAGGATGTGAAGAGAAATATGAGTATGAGATAATAGCAAGATTTTTCCACACAATTTCAGGACTTATTTACAATTTAAGTGGAAAAACATAGAACGTGTTCATCAGCCATGGTTCACATACTAACATTAAATGGCCCTTGTAAATGTTGTCACTGAGACTAAAACCAGTGCTCCCTCTTTTCTCCTACCCAACTTTGCCCTTTGAAGTGTGAAGGATGAGTATTACTCTCAGTGGAGTCCAAGCTAGAGACATTTTTCTAGTTTTGTTAGGCACTTTGCTCACATTAATTAGGAAAAATGTTTGAACCATTTCTAATAAATCAAGTCTGTAACTTTGGAAGAAGTATTCCCATTATTTTGAGCACTGCTTCATTTCAGTGCTCTTTGGAGCCTACGTGTTCCGTGCTCAGCATACACCTGCAGAAAGAGGGGATAGACTATGAAGTGGTATCAGTTCTAAATCAAAAGGAGATTAATACTTTAAAAATGTAATTTACCAATGATGCAGTGCTTATTCTTTTCACTTGAGCTGGCTCAAATCCTCCAGTAGGTATTAGAAGATAATGCCCATTTTTGGTGTTCCACATGAAAGGTCTCTTATGGACAAAAGAAGTGATGGAATTTTATTGCCTTAATGTTTGCTCTCTGTAGTGGAGTCTCGCTTGCCTCTGAGGAATCCAAATATTATTTGCAAAAGTAAAAAATGTCATTGAAGAACAGCAGCTATGGATTTGAAGATAATCTTTTTTTCACTGAAGCATTTGAAAAAAAAAAAAATCTCTATTCCATTAGTTATCAATTAAAGATGCAGATTTGAAGATTTTGAAATTTATATGCCAGCATCATGTGCAGTTATCTCCTCTATGATGGTTACAGTGTAAGGCAACAAGAAATTACATACTTAAAGGATCTTATTCCAGGTTCTGCCAGACATTTGGCATTTATATATTACTAATTGATTATTTATACAAGTTCTAATCATCATTAGCGACTAATTCTCTCTGAATAATGCAACCAAGCATTCTTGTGTCTCTAAACTGGTGTTTGCTCTTGTAGACAACATCATGGGGAAAATGCTCTTGATGGATGTCCTGCAGATGGAATAGCTTAGGAAAACAGGGATGGTTGAACGAAGCCTCATTTCTGTTTTACGCAGAGTGCACAGAAGGATGTTTTCCTACTATCTGCTCACCTCCACTGATTGACATTGTAATTACCCTTATTTCGCTGTGCTTGCTGGAGATGTCTTGCATTTCAAGCTTTCTTTTGGTTGTCCCAGTGATTCAATGTGTTTTCATGTTACCTGGCAATTCTGAAATGGCAGCCAAAACATGGATCATATTGGAAGTTGTATTTCAGAAGATTTCTAATGCCTGCATTTGCTGCAGAGCTACATGTGCTCTGCCATACCACACTAAGACATGGATTTGTGAAGAGCAGCTACAAGGAGCAGGACTCTCTCAGAGTGAGATTACCTCTTATGCTGCTAACTGATTTGTTTCAAAGTAGGTGCAAAATCTGTCACAGCAAAACACACCATTTCTCTGGGATTATATGTGGATTGGGGTGTGGGGGGGTGTGGGGGTGGGTATTACATATTAGAACTTTCATGTCTGAAATGAGAATGTAAAGTCCAACTGATGGTTAAAAACACCACAAGTCTAACCTTGCCTGACAGCCTATTTATCAAAATCAAGGATTCCTTTGAATATTTCAGACAAGGCTTGATTAAGGATGTTGGGAAATACCATACACAAGAGCAAATCTGCTAATCAATAAGAGATGCTTCATCATGCACTCTTGTTCCAACCAGTATTTATATGGATCAGTCATTCTCTCCCACTGAATTTAATGATATCTAAATTAATGGAAATGCTTCATTTCCCAAATATTGCCTGTGATGTCTGAATGCACATGGTAGCAAGAGATTTTGCATGGCACAGGCATCAAGGGTTGATGTTAGTCAAAGTAAACGACTTGTATAAGAAAAGCTCTAATTCAGAGACAAGATTCATAAGCACCACAAGCATTTTATCGTTCCCCTTGTTTCAAGCTGAGTTTTTGTTGTTATTTTGGTATTAAAAGGGTGCCATAAACACTTACACGTTATCAGTGAAAATGCAAGGGCCATGACTGAAACTCAGTGTTTACACTTGCACCTATCAGAGTCTTTAGAGAGCTGAGACATTCCTGTAAGGCTTTAAGTACTAAAGTAAATGAACTCAAGTTTGGGCAGTGGACCTTGCAATGAAAGCATATTTGAGCAGGTTCTTTGGGGGCTGCCTGTTGTATTGTGCTGTGCTATTGTTTCTAGAGTTACATAGCTGCAGAATGGTTTGCAGCCTCTCCTGGCAGCATGGTGGGGTCAGCAGAGTGATTTGGAGGAATCCAGGAAGGGAAAGTATGGAAAGTGGGCCTGATGTCAATAATCTTAAATTTGCTTTGCCACTCTCAAAATGTCTTGGGGCTCTGTCAGTCAGCAGAGATACTGACAGCAGAGATACCTGGACTTGTGCAAAGCGTTTGACATTGTCCAGCACAACATGCTGGTCTCTAGAGAGACATGGATTTGATGGATGGAGCACTCAGTGGATGAGGAATTGGTTGCACAGCCACACTCAAACCATTCCAGTCAGTGGCTCGAGGTCCCAGTGAGGGCCAGTGAGGAGTGTTGTTACTAAGGGGTCATGTTGTCAGCGGCGCTGTTTGACATCTTTGTCAGTGCCATGGACAGTGGGGTCAGTGCAGCCTCAGCCAGCTCGCTGGGGACACCGAGCTGTGGGCTGCAGTGACACACTGTGGGGAAGGGATGGCACCCAGAGGGACCTGGACAGGCTGCAGAGCTGGGGCTGTGCAAAATTCGTGCAAGATCCTACTCATGGGTTGGGGTGATCCCAGACCCAGATCCAGGCTGAGCACCGAATGGGTTGAGAGCAGCCCTGGGGAGAAGGATTTGGGGGTACTGGGGAGTGAGAGGGTGGACGTGCCTCAACCCAGAAACCCTCCGCAGTGTAGGCAGCAGGGGAGAGGGAGATTCTGCCCCTCTGCCTTGCCCAGGTGAGACCCCTGTAGTACTGGAGCACTGCATCCAGCTCTGGGGCCTCCAACACAAGGACATTGACCTGCTGGAGCAAATCCAGCGGAGGCCAGCAAGATGCTCCAAGAGCTGGAGCCCCTCTGCTCTGAAGACAGGCTGGGAGAGCTGGGAGTGTTCAGCTTTGAGAAAAGAAGGCTCCAGGGAGAGCTGAGAGCCCCTTCCAGTGCCTACAGGGGCTTCAAGAGACCTGGAGAGGGACTTTGGACAAGGGCCTGGAGTGACAGGACAAGAAGGAATGGAGGAAACTAACAGGATGATTGGACATTAGGCAGAAATTCCTCCTCGTGAGGCCCTGGCACAGGTTGGGCAGAGAAGCTGTGGCTGCCCCATCCCTGGAAGTGTCCAAGGCCAGTTTGGATTGGGTTTGGAGCAACCTGGGCTAGTGGAAGGTGTCCCTGCCCATGGCAGGGATTTGGAACTAAGTGATCTTTAAGGTCCCTTTGAACACAAACCATTCTATCATTAGGCACCACTTAAAGCTGTTTACTTGGGTCACTTGTTCCCATGGCAGGGTTTGTTTATGGCTGCAAGTTTTATACCTCAATAAATACTTTCCCAAATGGGGATATTTTTTGGAAAAACTTTTGGTTTGTTTGGACCTGAAAGAATTATGGCCTCATTTTCTGTTCTCAGTGAAGGAAGCAGAAACCAGCCTGAAGCAACCAAGGCTGTTTGAGTGTTTCCAAGTGTAACTACAGGTGATCTGTAGGAGTACAAGTAGTAAGTTGAACCGGGTCATGCTGTTAGTTTTAGATTTGGTGCAGGACAGGGTAGCCCAGTGAAAAACCTGAGAGGTTTACAGTGACCTAGAATGTGTGGGAATTACTTATTCACTTAGCAGAAACCAGCATTGATTGACTAACTAATGATATTCTATTTAGTTTGCCCTGCTAATTAGCTCATTCGCTTTTCTCAAGTTAATTAGTAAGCTGTAGCCAATATTGACAGTGTTGGTGGATTGGATTGTACATACTTTTTCTCATGCAGGACATCTGTATTTGTCACATATCCCAAAAGATGGATAGAATGTGAGGAAGCTGCACAGGCAAATTGAACCAGATTTTTAGTTGGTATAAGTGGGCTGAGCACCATGAAATAGCAGGGACGTATTTAATTATCCTGATAGGAGAGCTCAGGAAGCAGATTATGGAGAAATCAGAGGCTGGGGGTAAGGACTGTTGAGCAATTTTCTTTTATTAACCCATACACATGTATATCACAGTCCTGTAGAGCTGCAGCATTTCTTGAAGTATAACCCAGAGGTTGCACATGTTAAAATGCAGTGCTTTTAAGAGTTCACCTGACTTCACGATAGATATGATTGAAATGCCAAAGATGATTAGATAGGTAAATTTTTATATGGCAGTTTATTGATGGAGGGTTGAGGCTGCAGGCAGCTGTCAAGAGAAGGCAAGGACTGTCTTCCTTTATCTGAGAGCTCATTTTATTGTTTAGTGGCTTTGTTGGAATCACTTTACAGTAGATACATATGAAATAAGATATTTTTCAGCATGTGATCTGAATAAACAGATTACACAGTTTAATCATTTTAGTTCCTGACAATGTATATTTCAGAACTGATAGTCAAGAGAGATCAGGAAATTCGCAGAACAGATCAACAAACTAGCACAGGCATAATAATAGTGTTTTATTTGTTAACAAGCGTCTACTCTTCAAAATGTGGGCAAACTTAATCTAAGTAACTTCCAGGGGGGCTTATTTGCCCTTCTTGTGCACTTTTTGTTGCAGTTGTAGCATTTTCTATTACTGCTTCCCCCTCATTATTTCAATGAATGTAACAACTTCCCACAAATTCAAGCCTCAGAACACAAATACATTCACCAGACACCCTCATTACTGCGGCACCCTGTCCATGGCTGAAATGCATAGGGCCTTATCTATTGGTCTGTGTCATCATTCAAACCCTACAGCAAAACTCACAAAGAGTGGAAAATGCTACAATACCAGACTGGTCATTATCAAAGTCTTCTATCCCTCTTTAGTTAATTTGTTCCCTCCTCTCATCCTGAAGATTACACTTAGTTATGTCATTTCTCTTTAGAACTGTATCCTAAGTTGTAGCATCTCCTTTTTCACTAATAGCACAGCACGGTTGTGAAATGTAAATCTATCAGGGCCTTTGTGCATCCTCTCTGCGCTAAGCTGTCCCAAATTTTGCCTCCTAAGGAGCCAATTTATGGCATTGAGATCATGCCAGCTGGAAACATGGGGAATGCAGGGACTAAGGTGGGTTTGACAGAAGGAAATCTCTACCACAGTGGAACTTGCTTTGAGATTTGGTTTGGCTGCAGCAACTGAGGGAACAGCTCAGTAGGATTCACCTTCTCACTGGCATCTTGCCATTGCTGACTTGTGGACCTGGAAACCTGTACCTCCCAGCTGGCCAGGACTGTTGGTCTCCCAGGGGATGTCTTGTCTCTCTTTTCCAGTAGAATCCTCAGTATTTCTGAGACAGCTGCAATGTCTGATCAGTTATATATCAGAAGAAATATTTTCTGTACATATATTTTAGAAGAAAAATAATTTTCAGTTTGTCTTCACCTTTTGATGGAATCCACAGGTGACACAACAAAGAGAATGAACTTGTCAGTATATTTTTGAACATCATTCCTCTACTCATGTTTTCTTTAGTTCAGGAGCTTTATACAATCTGAAGATCCTTGATTGTTGTTCCTACAAATTACTGCAATAAAAATAAGACTGCACTAAGATCAAATATTAGCTTTCATAACTTCTCCATTGCCTCTGTGTGATTATGAACACACTGTCTTTTCAGAAAATCCTAATAAAGAATTATAAATATATAATTTGTTCATACAATTGGGATACATTTCTCTACTATTTTTGTTTTCAATTTTCCACTAAAAGAACATAGAATACCACTAAATGTGATGACTTTCAATTCTTCACATGGGTTTATAGTTCATATTTCTGGAACACTAATGTTCCAAAAACTTCTCACTCTACACTTTAATTCATAATGCATAGCTCTCACTATCTTTTAATCATCTGTCTTGTTTAAATGTTGCCATATCCCTGGATATGATATAATATATGAATGTTTAAAAAAGCTGATGCCAGGCTGCCCTCTAGACACAGAAACTTGCTCAGTGAATGTGTGTGAAGTGAGCGCTCGGAGAGAAACAGCTGCAAGAGAGAGTAGGGGATGTTGTGGTGTTCTGTTCACTCCATCAGTTCTTGCCAGGGAATGAATCTGGCTGGAAATGAATCTGAGACTTTCAAATCACTGCTCTGTGAGCTTCTAAATCTGCCTGTCCCTGCTGTAGCACCAACACCAAATTTTTCCATTATGTTGCTGCTTTTAAGTTTACAAAGGGTTGAACAGCAGTTTGTTTATTTCCAAGCAACAATAAAAGTAAGAATTCATCCATAAGCCTGAAGCAATCAAATCACACAAATTCTTAACACACAATTCTTTAAGATTTGAGAGAAGAGGCCAACACCTTGGAATCATATTATAGAATGTCATAACCAGTTATGGATTTGCTTTGATATTGTATAGAATGGCATAAAAAACAATATCTAGGAAATACATCATCCTTCATTAACACTGTGAAAGGATGTTAAGGGCAGATTCTGTGCAACTGCCATTCCTGACATTTTGTGTATAGCAAACATCTTGCTATATGTAGAAATGATTTATTCTTTGTAGGGAAGAAGGAGTGATCTATCCAGTACCATGTCAGACTTGTTTCAGGGGAGACATACTTGACTCCTGACTCTCTGAGACACCCTCTGTGACCTCTCCTGAGCCATCTAATCTTTGATAGCTCAGTTGTCTTCAAAACAATGAAAATATTACCTCTTTATGCCGCAGGAGCTTTTCTGAGTCCTTTATCAGGAGTACAAGGGAGCTCTTACATTTATTTTTCACCCTGTGAATGGCTGAGCCAACATTTTAGGGCAATAATATAACTTCCCATGGCACCCACTGTCTCCACAGGGACTTTTACAGATATTGTATGATTTATGAAGGGGTAACTACCATCCTGCATCCTTTGACTCTTTCTGCTGCTTTAGAATGGCAAGCACAAGGCCTGGATGCCAAGTCACAGAGAAGATTGTCTAGCAGGAGCAGCTGGCTGCTTGGCAGATGCATCGTCAGAGCAGCTTTGAAGCTGCCCATGGGTCTGTCACATGCTTTAGCTACCAAGAGACTGCCTTGGCTTCTCCGTCCTTTATAGATGCCATTTGCTATTAAACATTCTTTGGTTCTTTGGAATTTTTTATGTTGTGCATAAGCTCTTAGTTTGCCAACAGGGATTCAAAAGTATCGTTTTCGTGTGGAAAAAAGGACTTCGGGTTTAAAATAGTGGCACGAGTGGTGGAAATGGTGGTGGAAGATGAACGGCATGAAGCAAAATATTCAGAAAATATAAATTCCATTTGAAAATAATTGCTAGTCTGTCATCTGAAGTTATGTTTTATAAATAGGAAACAAATAAAAAAGCTCAATCATGTCTAGTACTCTGCTGGAAAACAGACCCCTGCACAGATCTCAAACTGGTTTCTAGAAAATTTAAGAGCACTTTAAAAATGAGGCTACTTTGATTTTACAGGGTGAGTATATTTCTACAACTGGTTTTATTGATTATAAATAATTAAATAAACAAATATGTTTTTCCACTTTCCATCTAAACAAAAAGAAAGCAAAACAAGCAATCTCTGCATGTTTAAGCCCAGCTAAGGCTTTCTAATTCCATACTGGTTTTTGGGGGTTTTTTAAGGCAGTTCATATCTGATTCATCAAAAATTACTTACAAATGCATCATGCACTATTTACACCACAGTTTTCATCCTTCAAATAGTTCTAGAAAAAAAAATACAAAATGTATAAGCCTCTTATTAAAGATATTGTCCTGTAAAGGTTTCTGGACAAATTTATTTTCCTAATAGACATTAATGTGTTGTTTATGCACTTTAATTTCTATTTGGAGTTTTCTTTTGTCAGTTCTTAGCTCTAAATACAAATTCAGCATAAAAAAATGTCATTTTTTTGTTCCCAAAGTGAAGAAAAACAGAAGTTTTTTATGTGAGCTCAGAAATGTTGTGACTGTGAAAGTGCACTGGTTGAGAGCACAGGTAATTTCATTGGGTGTTTGGCTTTTAATTGTCTATATAGTTAATACCATGTTTTATATCCAGGTTCCATTGGCTTAATTTCAAGGTATATGCTCATCTAATACTGGGCACTGTTGATGAAACAAAGAAAGTTTGCTCCATCAGAGTCTGACCCCCCTTGTTTAACTGTGATTAATCCTTCCTGTCCATATATTAGCCCAAGAGCCCATTTGCAAACTGCTTTGTCCCCCTTCAGTAAATTCCCAGCATTACCATCTGGATGTTTCAGAAACTCAGATTTTGGTCTGTGTAATAGAGTTAAGCTGAAAAATTGGGTAAAGGTTTCAAGGTGGGGTTTTGCTGAATGCTGTTTGTGGAGCTGAGGTAGGAACTGGGAAATCATGTGGTAAAAATGGCATTTCTTTGCAAGAAACGGCACTAAGAGGGAGAGAACAGGAGGGTCCATGAGCAGTGATATTGCTGAGAGCAAATGCATTATACACTGAATTAGGCCAAAGTAGAATTCACCTGCCTTTGCTGGTGTGTCACTGGTCCTTCCTCTGCCAGCTCACCCATCCAAATGTATATGTTATAAAAATATAAATATATGTATATATATAAATGGAATGTGTTGGGTGAGACTGAGGTGTAGGAGGGGCAGGTTCCTTGGCAAAGAGGCAGATGAAGAACAGAAGCTGGATCCTCTCCGTATATCATTCCCCCGTGGCCATCAAGTGCTGGATTAAGGATAGGTTTTTTTTCTCTGGAATATAAATGACAATTTCTCTCGGTATTTTTCCTGGGTTTGAGTAGCAGCAGGCCTCAGATCACCCAAGGTCAAAAGACAGTAGAAGGGAAAATTTAGGAGTCTGCTCTTCTAATTCTTTTCTCACAGACGAGAATGGATGATGAGACAAAGCACTGCCTGTGGCAGGCCCAGATAACAGAATCTCATCCCTCATTCCCCACAAGAAGGAAAATCATGGCATGTACATTTTTAACCCAAATTCCCACCATATATTTTTTCCTGCGTTTTGTGATAGTTTGGCTGTTGTATTTGTTTTCCTTCTGGCTTGTAAGATGGCTCTTAACAGCAGAAGTTGGAAGATGGGATTTCCCAATTTTTATCTCATTTCTACTCATCTCTGTTTCCTTGGAGATGCTCCAGAAAAGAAATATTAAACTGTCCTAGTGTACTGAATTCAGATGGAGCTCCTTCCTCAGACAAGGTCCCATCGGAGGGGCTCACAGAGAGGTTTCTCTGGCACTGACAGTTGGAAATTACCATGTTTCAGAAGTACTTACAATTCCCACGCTTAGCATTGGGGAGAAGATCCTGCATTAAGGGAAGAAGAGAAAGAAAATCTTATGCAGATGGATGAGTGACATGCAACGTGTTTTCACTTTGACTCATTTTTGCTGCTTTTATTTTTTTAATCTGCTGATCTTGAATCTTGATCTCTGCTAATCCTGATAAAACATGACCAAAGTTATTATTTGAAATGATACACAGGAAAGCCTGTTGTCTTTTATTTAATCCACCTCTTCATACAGCTACTTTGCCCCTTCAGAATTCACCCTAAAACATATATTTTAAATAGTATCAAGATAAATTAGTCATACCAACATTGAAGTTGTGACCAGCAGGCAAGGATTCTTGTTGTGTTTCAGTTTACATCTTTCTTTTTAAGTACATGGCAAAAGGATATTGCCTTAATTACCTGTGATATTACGGAGTAGAGGGGAAAGTTCTCAGTTTGAACTTGTTAATAAAAAGTAAACATGCTTATTGTAAACCACTTCATTGGGGTTTTTCTTCTAGCTGACATTTATGAATTGCCTTCACAGGAGCTTGGTTTGGTTTATTGTGTACAGATAACAGAATAACCTTCTATATGAACTACAAGTATAAACACTGTCACTGATGTACTCCTTATGATTTTGTGCCAAGTGTATGTACAAATATGGAAAACTGCATGGACTGCTAACAGAAAGGTGGCCTAGTTGATGTCTTGCTTTCTATTCCTTTTGGGATCTGAAAGGGTTTTTAACATACCACATCTTGTACAAGTCTTAAGTGTTGATGTTTGGCATTTGTGCTGCAAATATTACCTTTGCTTTCACACCTAATTGATATCACTGAGGCTGCAACAATGTCCAGAAGGTATGGGAGCATCTGAGTTCTATGTCTTTATCCCATGTTTAATTGTTTGGTAAATATAGCTCCACATTCCTAGGACACAGTAGATTCCCAGTAGAAGAAAGTAGATCAGGTACACAAAGTGGTGAAAATACTCTCGAAGTTATATATCATTAAACCTTTTCAGAAATCAGCATGTCTGCTGTAATTGTATATTGTCTCACAAGAGGTTCTACCACAGAAGAACTCAGATTTTATGTTCAGCATCATAAATTCCTTGCTAAGCCTTAGGCTGAAATCTTTCTTACAGAAGTGTAATTTCTATTGTAGATGAACACTGGGACACTGTAAAGCACTCGGTTTGTAATGAATCTGCTTGCCTTGAAAACAAATACACACAATTTTAAGAGCTTTCTCTGTAAATGTGCAAGGCAGAATCTCCTCTGCTTGTGACTCTTCCTATTTAGAAGTTCTTTCCTTCAGCAGAAAGAAAAGAAAATATGAAGCAACTTCTCTCTGTTAATGCACCTTTTCCTTGTTGCTTCTTTGCTTTTTTTCTTTCCTATGTGCCCTGTTAATGTTTTCAATGCAGTTGGGTAATCATTGCATGGTGTACTTTACCACTGATGGATAGATGTTTTAGTGGGGAAAATAGATACCTTAGTAACTGCTGCACTTAGGAGACCTTCTTAGCTTACCTGTACATTTCTTTGATAGCAGATAGGCTGAAAATTGCTGGTTTGGAAACACCAGAAATGAAGCTTTGACTTTTTTTTTTTTTTTT